>OZ014510.1:25844776-25879776 GCA_963966075.1 Aphodius sticticus
GAAATTCAAAAAAATAGAAAAACTTAATTACAAGGAAACTATATTTATTGTATCCATTTGTTTACAAATGATATCTACTGTTTCTTCACAAATTTTAGCAAAAATATTATAGACCAGGCAATAGAGACTTTTTCGTGACAAAAATAGTATCAGCCAGCCGCCGGTCCCAGGTCACGTGGAACAGTCCGTAGATGTATTGTGATGAGTTTTCGACTAGCAAATATCATTACTTAAGTTGTTATAAACAAAAAACCTAAAAAAATCGTGCTTTTATTCGTTGTTCGCTTGTAAAAGCTGAACCGATGGAGCAATCTTGATACTGTCAACAGACGAATTGTAGAGAATGAAAAGACGAAAGAAATTAACCCTACACGGACCCGATCGGATTAATATTAACGGAGGAAATTCGGAAGAACCGGAGAGATCTGCGTTTTTTTCAAAAATTCATAACTCCGCCTCCGCATAGGGTTCATTTTTTTCGTCTTTTCATTCTCTACAATTCGTCTGTTGACAGTATCAAGATTGCTCCATCGGTTCAGCTTTTACAAGCGAACAACGAAAAAAAGCACGATTTTTTTACACAATACATCTACGGACTGTTCCACGTGACCTGGGACCGGCGGCTTGCTGATACTATTCTTGTCACGAAAAAGTCTCTATTGCCTGGTCTATTATTAAATTCTCTCCTATGAATATTCCCACTGAAGTTTTCCTACAGTAAAGTAAATTTGTAAGTAGATATCATTTGTAAACAGATGGATGCAATAAATATATTTTCTTGTAATTTAATATTGTATTTACCTACTTGAATTTCTCATTTTCGTGTGGTATACCAGGACTTTTGGGACTGACTGTTGTTGTTTTGTTTTGTTGCAATGTAGACCAATTATTGTGTGCATATTTTTATAAAACATGTGTTTGTTTTGTTGCAATTTGTGATTATTGTTGTTTTTTTTGTGTTTCTGCAATAAATGTTCTTTTTACTTCCGCTTTCACTTTCGCATCCGCTTCCGCAAAGGTCACTTCTATTCCATGGCCATAAAAAAGGAGGAATATTCCCCATTTAAACAAATAGGGAAACCCCAGTTTTCAGTTATATTGAAAATTTAAGATGTCAGATTCATATATTCTAAACGGCCCGCTACATATCTTTTGAGAATTATTGGTAACAACATTTGTTGTAACTCTGCCTCAAACTTTTATGAAGGATAAAATTTTCTGAGAAATCGATAGTAAAAAAAACACACTGTATGCATGTGCATGAGAGTGGTGTATATTATACTGCAGAATGTAACCTGATGAAAGTTGATAAATGTTTATAACCAGAACCAAAATATTAAATAAAAATTAAATTAATTTATTTAAAATAGCATATTGCCTTCCAGTTCACCGACACTGGCAGTATTTATTTTAAATTTAAAAATACAGAACGGATAGCTCCTGGCTTATTTTATGAATTTTGATTAAGTAGGGGCACTTTACTGTTGGACTGGAATCATCACACTTTTGTTTTTTAACAAAATTATCACATGTAGCTATTAGTTGGTTGGAACAAACTAAGATTATTCTTTTCAGTTCAAATTTGACAAACATCAGCTTACACAGGTACCTAACTCACAATCTTGTTGGTACCACAACCTGTCCAGACCGTTTAAGGTTCCCATTTGTTTCCGGAATAATGCTACCGTTTAATTGACGTATAATTTGTCTCGATATTCTCCATTAACTTGAAAACTGTCATAGTGCTTTTAACGGAAAAGGCAATGAATAATAGGACTCCCCATATGATGGGGAAATTAAAAACAACGACTGATTTCGAATAACGAACAAAAGCAAACCACGGTTTTGACATTGGTCTGGTCTCATCATAAAATTCATTGTCCGCTGTTTGTTATTCGGTTCGTTTTCGAAATGTATTCGAAATTAAGTCATAACTATTTTAGTATGTGCGTGCGGTCATTTTTTACGATTATCATAAAGTTAAATACTGTTAAATAAAGAAAAATTAAACATGGGAACTTCGATATTATTGTATTTATAAATTACTTTGCACACGAACTATCAGTTTAAAAATGCTTTATAATAATAATAATATCCATTTATTGCCCAACAGAGAGACTCCACTTACAAGGCAAAGTATACAAAATATATAAGAAATTTAAATATAAGTACCTACAACTAAGAACACTAAAAACTAACAATGTACATACATAATAAACCATACCAGATCAAAGAAATATGAAATACATTTCCAACAAATGAATGAGACGCAAATACATACAAAGATAACCTAACCTAAAAAAACACTTCACGGTACTGATCTTTATTAGCGTTACGGCACATTGCAAAAATAGGAGCGACACTCAAAACATTAGTACGCATTCGCGGTAGGTAGAAAATATTCCGGGAACGAGAACCCGCACGTGGCACCGAGAAAGACACTCGCGAGAGTAGGTAAATGCTGTCAATTTTATTCTCGATCAGGTTCCACAAGAACCGCACGCCACACCTCTCACGCCGCACAGATAACGACGCCACATCATGTCGCACTAACAATGACGCATAGTCATATCCACGCTCCGGGTAAACCGCATCCACACGGTAGGAAAGGCACTTCAGAAAGCGACGCTGCACCCGCTCCACCTTCAACTGATGGGACACATAATGCGGAGACCAAATAATCGACGCATATTCCAGAATAGAGGCCACAAAAGCAAAGTACAGAGTCCTGACGACACCGACCTCACGAAACTCCTTCGTTGATCGAAGCACAAATCCCAACATTTTATTTGCTTTGTTGCACATCTCATCAATGTGAGGGACAAATGTTAGCCGTGAATCAAAGAGCACTCCCAGGTCCTTCACACGTGTGGAGGTTGGGAGTAGAGCACCAGACAAGGAATACGCAGACGGCAAGGATGTGATAAGTTTTCGCGTGTAGGTGACGCACACACACTTCTGAACGTTTATGATCAACTTATTGCTCACGCACCAGTCCTCAACGATGTTGACGTTACTCTGAAGCAGCTGAATATCCCGGTAGTCACTGATGGATGCGTACAACTTCAGGTCATCAGCGTACGCGAGTGCAGGGCAAGTCAGACTCTCCAACAAATCATCCAAAAATAAATTAAACATCAAGGGACCAAGGTTAGAGCCCTGGGGCACGCCGGAAATAGCAGCAAAACCACGCGATGAATATCCGTTGTAAAAAACGTAACCTGATCTACCATGCAAATAGGAGTGAAGAAGCCTCAGGAGAGTTAAGCTGCAACCAAAGTCACTGAGCTTACGAATCAAGACTCCATGATCAATCACGTCGAACGCATGAGAAAAATCGGTATATATGACATCAGCTCTACCGCCGCCATCCAGAACCTCGGCAAGATATTGCGATATGGATGCCAAATTCGTGAGCGTTGATCTGCAGGAAACAAATCCGTGTTGGGAAGGGGAGATGTAAGGCCGCGTGTTAAAACTAATCGTGTTGTATAATACCCTTTCGAATATCTTCGAGAAGTTCGATAGAATGGCTATAGGGCGATAATTCTTTACTTGAGCTTTGTCCCCTTTCTTAAAAACTGGGACAACTCTTGCAGTTTTCCAAAAGTTAGGGAATGTTGATGATTTGATTGCCAGGTTTATAATGATCGCAAGCGGCCCAGCCAATACATGTCTGGCATCACGCACCAAGAAGGAAGGGATAAGGTCATCGCCAGCTGTCTTCTTGTTGGGAAGTGCTCTCATCAATTCCACCACCTCATGTGCGCTGACTATACTCTGCGAAAATGCGGGCCGAGACGTATTACTGTCATAGAATATCTCAGATGGAGGGGAATAAACCGCAGAAAAATGGCGTGCAAACGCATTCACAATGTCCTGAGGAATTTCGAAGCATTCATCACCATCATACATAGTTCCCGGTATCCGCGAACTACCACTTTTAAGTCTAACGAACTTCCATAAACCGGCTGGGTCCGATCCAATCTTACCCTCCACATCCCGAAGAAACCTAGTGTACGCTGACGTCGACTGACTCTTGACCAAGGCACGGATTCTTCTAAACTCCCGAAGATAACAGAGATTCCCGGTGGCTAGATGCCTCCGGCGGTAGTATTGCTTGGTCCTTACATTTCTGATTATCTCAGGCGTATACCAATAAGGATAATCCGACGACACGGTCCGCGACCTGGGTACAGACCGGTCAAGTGTAGCATAGATTACCGAATAAAAATTATCGACAGCAACGTTCACATCTACAAACTCCTCGAGAAATGTCCAGTCAATACTGGCGATGTCAGCATACAGCTGATGGAAATCTGCCCGTCCAAAATTATACCTTGCATTGTGCAGATTAGAGGAGAATCGGGAAGATTCCTCGCCCACGCCTGGTCGAAAAGTCATAGAAAGTGAAGGGTGATGAGGATCCTCAGGAGTCATCGGCTGCCAATCCCGCTCAACAGATAAGGACTCCTTATTGTTGGTGAAAGCCAAATCCAATAGTCTGTTATTGTGATTTACAACATAATTCAATTGGCGAAGATCCAACAAATCACAAAAATTCCGCAAAACCAACCCCTTGGCACAATCGGCATATGCAGCAAAACCAGGCACATCAAAGTCACCAAGAAGAAGAGCCCTGTTGCCAATTAGCATCGCAGACAAAGAATCAAGAAACAGCTCAAACTCAACTGGACTGAGATCAGGAGGCACATATATAACTCCAACAAAGAAGACAGTGTGTGCAAAGTAGCACTTACACAATACAAAATCAATCAGCGGAACAAGAGCAGAGAGGTGGGACACATCCACAACAGAATATTTTATTTTAGGAGAAAACGCCAGCAAAACACCACCACCCCTGCAACGACCCACAACAGAACGATTTCTGTCAGAGCGCTCAATACTGTAGTAGTTGTGAAATAGTTCAGAGTCTCTGATGGATTCGGTGAGCCAAGTTTCCGTAAGAAATATAACATCAAAGGACATATCACAAGTATTAATATAAAAGGAACGTGTCTTTGAACACAATCCACGAACATTTTGATAATATAAATTAAAAACAAGGGAGTCTCTGTTGGGCAAATCTAGTTTTCCGACTCAACAATGGTAGGAACACCAGCAATATATTTAATTTTGAGGCTTGTTTCCCCTTTCGATACCCGGCTGTCCAGTTCGATCTTTACAGACTTGTAATATTTGTTCTGCATTGGCGTGCGATCACGGGAAATGGAAATTATGCGCCAACGCTCATGGGATTTCAACTGTTGAGACTTCCGGACTGCACCCACCACGCATTCCTCAGATGCAAGTTTAACCTTTATAGGACGACAAAGCCCTTCCCTAGATGCATCAAAGCGTCCAAGGCGCACAGGCGCCACATTAGATCGGTCTACACCCAAATCATCCAACAGATCGCCCACAAACGCAACATCAGCATCCATCTGGCTTTTCCTAGAGCTGGCAATGTCCTCCTTACAACCGTAAACAATTAAATTAGTTGAGCGCCTTGTACGCTCGAGGACCTCCTGAATGATTTCCTCAGTGTCCCGCATGGACACTGCATGAGTACCTGATGGTGCAGCGACAGCAGATCTCAGCTGTGCAACCTCCTCTTGCAGCGAAATAATTACTGCTTTTAAGCCGTTAAAGTCGCCACTGAAATTACTGCAACTCTTGCACGACCAGGAGATACCAGTTTTGGCCTTAATCCTACGGGCCTCGGCACTCGAAACATCAACACACAGAAGCCGGTATGCAGCTCCACAAATGGAGCAATTTACCATGCGGTGGGGTTCATCGGATACGCCGCAACACTTACAAGCATCTCCACTCATTGCTACCGCGAGAACCACAGCAAAACAGACACAAGAGCCAGAACAACAACAGTTAAAAGCCAAAAGTGAGGTTAGGAATAAGGAAAACGCTCTTCACACCAACGGGGCCGGTCGTGGTGACTCACAACACAGTTAAAGAAGGCCACGGTGGGCAAACAAAAGGGGGAGACAAAGGAGTTCAGTAGAGAATTGTAAAATCCAATCAAGAAGAGAACATAACAAAAATAGAATAACACAATCAATACAGTGCAGCAATATTACGCAAATAACGGAGTTAAAGTTAACAAGCAGTAAAACAACAATGTTAGCACAATGAATATAAACACTAACATAGTCTTCACGCAGCGTATACGCCAGCTGACAGAAACCTGTCCAGCAAAAGAAAGTATTGAACCCAGAGAGAGGCTAGGCCACGCTATGCCCATTCAAAGCCAAAAACAAAGGTATCCGGTGGTAAAAACTCACCCAGTACATCAATACTTATGTGTAAACCCAGTATTCACCTCAAGTACAAAAACGACTGCTAAATTAACACAGTAAACACAACAAATCACCACTTTCCACGAGCGCCCACAAAATCATGCGTGTACGACTGCATGCACAGATGATTATGAGCGCTTGAATCTCTATTACCAAACCGTATTATAGTTGCCTAAATCGAAAAGAACAGGCATTTCAAATCACCCAGTAAACTGTGCATTATTTGACCTAAATTTATGAGATACAGTCTATAAATAAATAGTGAGTCTGACTACTCTACTTGGCTTGTGGACGGTCCTCTCCAGTCCGATCCTGGTCATAGGTGGGAAAAGAGAAAAATAAATTCTGCGACGCACCCACAATAATAATCTGTCCCGTTTACTGTCGGTTATAAATTGAGTTTTATCGAACGGGCGACTATCCGGGACCAATACAGATATTGACGGACTCTTCGTTAAAATTTCCGTCACATATTTCGTTATTAGGGATCCGCTGGGGAGACGTAAAATCCTGCCGCCCAGTGAGTGCGCGTGTGAGAGCCGCTCGCTCGATACCGATTTATATGCCTTGAAAAATTAATGGAGACTATTAATTAAGCTTAGTAGATGTTTATCTTTTTCAGTGACATAGCTTTAGCGTGGATAATTCACGGACGAGAACTTTATAGAAGATTTCACTTAAATATGAATGAGTTGATTTTTGTCTGTATTATTTTTAATATTTTATTATTATAATTCCACGTCAAATTAGCAGAATTTTTAACTTATTATTATATATTTGTTATATATTTTTATACTTCCGGCGCCTCCACCATTTTCACTTCATTATCATGTGGTTATTGCATGTTAAATCAACACAGTTTTTGATCTCACCACTCTGGATTTGGAAGAAGTTTCGTATAAATGATGTCTATGCGTGGCATAGTAAAAATACCAAAATTAATGTTGATATATCATCCCGCTTTGGAATTATGGTAGTGCAAATTTTCAAAAATGGCATTATAACTTATAACGCATTATAACCTTAAACTGCAATTAAGGTAACACTCAATCAAAACCAACAAAACATTTTCAAACTTCACAATTTCACAATTCATGCCATGTTTCGTCTTTCAGCAATTTCCAAAAAATTCCCACACTCTTGGTTATAATATAAATTTTTATTTGGTACAATCCCTATTCCAATCCCCTAGTAATGTAGTACTAACCGCTATATAAGACCACTACAGACAAGAAGTTCAGATCGAGATCAAGAAACATAAAATTAGATGGTTTAAAGAAACTACACTATCGCAAGTTCGGACTGATATACAGGACGTTGACTGGCTGGAGTTATTGAATGTGCCCAATCCGACACTTCAAATGGAGAGATTTGCATACGTCCTCGAAATGTCAATCCTTAAGAAGTGTCCTTAGAAATCTAATAGTGACAACAACAATAAAAACTGGATTGACGATAAGATTAGAAATAGAAGCAAAACAAAGCAACAACTATATCACGATTCAACAAATGGAAGAATAGCATGTGACGACTACAAGCGCTACAAAAATAACCTGAGATCTCTGGCAAATAGAAAAAAAAATTACTATGCTACGCGTATGGAAACATCATCTAATAGAGTGCTGGCAACCTGGTCCATTGTAAATGAACTCACAGGGAGAGAAAAAAGTGAAACTAGCTTTTTAGCACAAATGAAGACCAAAAATGAAAATGATTGTGAGGACGATTTAAAAATTGTAAACAATTTCAATGAATATTTTGCAAACATCTGTGAAATATTTAACATAATACATTTATTGAAGGATACCTCATCAACTGGGCCGGATGGTATACCGACAAAAGTATGCAAGACGTGTGAAAATGTATTATGCGGACCATTATCAGTAATAATAAACAATTTTCAACGATACAGTTTTCCCAGAACAACTCAAGAAGACAAACATAATACCTATATTTAAGACTGGCCCAAAAACAGAATATAACAATTATAGACCCATAGCTTGGGTCCAAATTCTGTCAAAGATCTTTGAAAGAGCTATAGTCGAAAGAATGCTAAATTTCATTCAGAAATATATAATTATATCAAATGCGCAGAATGCAGACATTAAAGGAAGATCAACGATTAGAGCTCTATATCTGAGTCTGAGTACTATATTGGAGGGAATGGCTAACAAGAATAAAACAGCGGGAGTATTTCTGGACCAGTTAAAGGCGAGGAAATCTTCAAAACAAAATCCATACTTACCGTATCTTCGATCTACGTGTGGGAGTGTGCAGTCTTTGTAAAAACATACTACAACGAAATATTCTCCATATTTGAAACTAACTATCAATATGACACGAAGGCAATAGCACAAAACAGCTCAAAATCCCACAAACCGCATCTGCAAGCATTTACAGGGGAATTAAGTTGTTTATTTTATTATTTCTTTTGTGAATTGACTCAAATGATCTGTTTTACACTGGTTATTTGGTTTACAGAATCATTATTTATTTATTCTTGCAGTCCCGTGTATGCTCTGAAATTTTAACAAAAAAGTGTATCACACTATCATCTTAATCATCTATATCAGGCATGTGCAACTTCAACAAGAGCGCTGGCCAGATAGCTACTTTCAATTAATATACCCGATAAAATAATTTATTTAAAATTATTCTTGTTTTTCAGTTTATTGATATTATGAAAACACGATAAAATCTCTGCAACAATGTGATCAATTCATGTAATAATTTTGTGTTTAAAAATGTTTTGTTAAATTCAATTTTATCTAAATTAAAGAAATTATTTGTGCATACTGCCTTATTAAAAACAATGAATTGACACTACTTGAAATATCTGGCTGTTTTCACTATTGAAAATGAACTATTGTGTGAAAAGAATTCTATGTCGGCTATGTGTACCCAAATAAAGTTGATCGACGGAGCAGTGATGTATATCGAGCTCAGCTATTTAAAAAAGTAAAACAAAACATACGCGTTTGATGTTTAGAAAAGCTTTGGAACACGTGGCCTGTAGTTTTGGTTAAACGCTGTATATTTGCCAATACTTCGAATAGCGAACTTGCAGTATGCCCAACATATTTGGCTCTACGTTCTTTTGAAAGTAAACCATGAAAAAAGAAATATTTTATCTTTGTCATAAACTCTGTAGATAACGGACATAAATTTCTTTGATTGAAACATCCACACAGAATACATTAACAATTTTACTATTTTAAACGAATGTTTTGTTAAAAAATAAAATGTTTAAAATTTAAACATTAAGAAATAAGTTATAAAATAAGGATATGAACACCAATCCTCAAAAACTAAAAATTGTGCTTACTTTTTAAATAATGTATAAAATAATTTTAAAGCTAAACCATCGCACTAACCAGAAAACTGGAGACAACATTAACATTAGTAAGGCAAAAATCTGGAATTAAGTGGGATACGGTATTAGATGCAGAAACCATTCTGAAGTACTAAATGAAGAATCGATGCAAATTCCTCAAGACAATATTCGACGACTCATCAAGAGCATGAAGTACTAATCTGTAGTTGGTATTGGGCTAAATAATCTTATTAAAGTTACTTGTCCAGTTCATGTTTATGATTATTCAATTATTTCAAGCAACATTGTAATGTTTAGTATGTTTTTCTTGTAATCATCTTCTTGACACATCAGTATAGTATTTTTATTTGTTTAGTTTCAACTAGCAATAACCAAAATAGTGGAGTATATACTTTTATATTTGACGACCTATTTGTTTTGAGCTATGATGTTAATTTTTACGATATATCACAGTTTATACTTTTTTTTTGTTTATTCTCACACTATGAACGTGGGTTGGAAATGGGGTTTTCCCTGTTTTGCAGAAAATTATTCATTTGTTTTGCGATCGTCTCGGAAACAGCTTTTATGCTATAATGGATTTTTTTATCCCGTAACTAACAGTTTTAAATAGGTATACCTATGAGTCTAATTCAGTCATGAAAAATAATTACTATTTAAACATCTAAGAAAATTAGAAACATTTGAATTTGTTGAATATGTTTATGCAGGTTTATTTATACCCAAAAACTGAAAATCAATATCATTCCCACAAAAAAAAAACAATTTATATGGGGTATGTGTAGGCAACGCGTTTCCAAACCACAAATTAAAACATGCTGTAACATGCAATACTTCAAAATCCCACAATCCCATTCCTGTGTTGTACCTATGTTAGAAGCATCACTATGAAAAGTTCTGATAAATGACACCAATCCTATTGCTCTATCACAATTAGGCAAGCCAGAATCACTGTTTAAAGATTTGAGGAATTTTTGAAATGTTCTATTCCCATAATCTTACAACGGGATGACATGAACGTATAACTAATACTAAACCCTTTCATGGGTAGTGAGAGTTTCCAGGGTGGTGAGATCAAAAACTGTGTTGATTTGACATAAAATTACCTTCTATCAAATGGAACAGAGGAGATAATAGTGAATATTACTGCTTGCTTTTTTCGCATATAGTGTGCAAATAAACCCAATTCTCCGCAAAAATTCAGTCCTCTGTATGTAGATTTCTGGCTTTTGGTTTGCCTGGACTCTGGGAGCAAATGAATGGACGACGACTCCGGTGCGTCGTGGTCATCTAGCGTCACTGTTCACGTCCCGCGTGTGTCCGGTCTATTAGAGCATGGATATTCAAATGGACCTCGGACACCTGAACTAATTGCTTTTTATTCCTGATGCCGGTGGGTTTTCGTTAAAAATTCATGGATACACCGAGTGACCGGCTCGCGTACGCCCGGCTTTGGCCCTGGTTGCCGTTTTAATTATTTAAATTTCCGCGATTCGGCCGGCAGTAACGACCACCGCCCCGGCAGGGCCCCGGTAAAAATTTATTATAATGACTGCTTCCATGGTCGCCGCCAGACCAACCACTGCCTGCAACTCTTCCACTTGATTAAATGGGGATCCATCTGGAACCGGCCGTGATGCCCCAGATAAATATATAACATCCGTGAAGTTGCCATCCGCCCTCAGTCTTGTCTCCTTTTCCAGAAAGTAATTGCATACGAAAAGGCTTGAAAACAAAACGTGACATTAGGCTATATTTTACAGTAGATGGTTTGTTGTTGGTTGGTAACAGTTGGTAACAGATTTATACTATAGATAAACCTGGGAAATTTCGGACATTATTTACATTACTAAAAAATTATCAAAATAAAAAGTGCAAGCAGAGAAAGTTGGACGCACAAGAGACAAAATGTATATTTATTAAATTTAAAACAAATTTCCCTATGATATTTTCAATTTAATTATGAAAAACTGATATAATTATTAAAATTGATTAAAGTGATCAAAATTTAATTTCAAGTTTGCAAGAAAATTGTAAGGTATCCACTAGGTAGTGGCTGCTCTTCAAGGAGATTCGTTCAATCCCGGGAGTCGGGATTAAAAGTTAAAATGTTGGGATTTACCGGACCGGGGATATTTTACTTTAATATTAAACGTTTGATATTATAGAGCAATTCAATTATTTTATTGAAATAATCCTGTGGCTCCTGTAACTGAAATGCTTTACAATGACTTATATGTCTAAGCACCACAGGGGCATAACGTGCCCCACTGCAACTATAGAGGCCTTACTTAACCTCATACCACTGTACCTCCTTGTAAAAAAAGAAGCAGCTACAGATTCCCCAATAATAAAACAGTCTGAGAAATCTAAATCAGGAGAACTTAACGG
Organism: Aphodius sticticus; assembly: GCA_963966075.1. NCBI lineage: Eukaryota > Metazoa > Arthropoda > Insecta > Coleoptera > Scarabaeidae > Aphodius > Aphodius sticticus. The sequence continues at coordinate 25,856,819 of OZ014510.1, forward strand.
TCAATTCAAGATCTTCAGCACAATCTGTGCGGATGTCCTGGACATGCCCATGGACAACATGCGAACTGCGAATGACATCAACAACCCAACGAAAGTGATTATCCACGATCGCAAAGACGTTGGGGCGAAAGTACTGCAGTTCTCAGGCAATCATCAATGTGGTACACTGATGGATTAAAAACAGAAGATATTGTTGGCATAGGGGTGACCGGACTAAGGTGCTGGCTATCTAAAGCCATGGGTAATGCACCAACCATCTTTCAGGTGGAAATACACGCTATTGAACTATGCACCCAAGCATGCATACGAAGTTATCTCCGTAAAGTCAAAGTGTGGATCTGCTCAGAAAGCCAAGCAGCACTGACGATTAAATCAACCACATGCAAATCCAAAACGGCGTGGAGCTGCAAGCAATCATTTCATTAAATGGCAAAAACAACAGGGTACACCCGGCGTGGGTGCCATGACATGAAGGAATCAAAGCAAATGAAATTCCGATAGATTTGCTCACCAAGTATATAAGAGTGCCCTCTACGGACTCTTGTCAAACAAAGCATTCCTAGATGAGAAGAAAGAGTCAAGAACTCTTGCTAGATATAGTCGTCTTGCATGAGGCAGGCAGAAATGTTTATCGTCATAACGCTATTTTTTGCCATAAAGACAAGACAGTACCTCGAGCTGCGAAAGGAAGACTTAAGAACGGTTACAGGTCTCCTCTTAGGACACTGTCTACTCAGATACCTCCTACATAAAGCACCCGAAAGTGCTGAGCACATACTATATAACTGTGTAGCGTTACTCTGCAGTAGAACATACTACGTGGGTGTAACCACAATAGAGCCTACAGAACTGGCACAACTGTCTCCTCGAAGCATCATAAAAAATAAGCATCGAAGGACTCTAATTGCATGGAAATTACAAACCAACACCCGGGTTGAGGAGGAAAGCCAAGCGATCCTCGCAGCAACATAACATAACGTAACTGAAATGCTTGGTCAATTTTACAAACGTGATGTTTGGAAGAAAACTGCTAACAAATTTTTAGAAAAAGTTTGAGATTTTAGCGGAAATATGTTCTTTTGGGTCCCCTGAACACTTTTGACCAACGTACAATAAATGTCTGTGTGTGTGCTTGTGCGTGTGCGTGTGCGTGTGCGTGTGCGTGTGCGTGTGCGTGTGCGTGTGCGTGTGCGTGTGCGTGTGCGTGTGCGTGTGCGTGTGCCTGTGCGTGTGCGTGTGCGTGTGCGTGTGCGTGTGCGTGTGCGTGTGCGTGTGCGTGTGCGTGTGCGTGTGCGTGTGCGTGTGCGTGTGCGTGTGCGTGTCTCCCGTTTTTTTGTGGCGACGATTCCGGAGAAACACTAATGGTATTTGGACGACACTACATAATTAGACGTTTCCTGACGGCGTTTTTCAAGGATTTCGCAAATGAGCCGCCATTTCTATAATTTTGTCAAAATAGTTAAATAATAAATTAAAGTAGTTGTAATTCTGAATAATTTATGTCTATGACATGTTTTGTTAAAATTAATAGTTTAGCAGCATGAGCAAATTCTATTCTCTCGAGATTAGTCGTGTCTGCATTAATTTATAACTAGTTAGCCAGGATTTGGCAGATATTTTCATTCTAATAGAGTAGGTAGTGTCAAACGCTGATGTTTTGAATAATACCGGTCACTAGTATCAACATATCTGTCAAATCCTGGCTAACTAGCTGTACCCCCACATTTACTGTTGTAGGGTATATTGAGTTTGTAACAACATTTGTAACACCCTTAGACATATATATATATATATATATATATATATATATATATATATATATATATATATATATATATACAGTGTGTCCACGAAAGTCCGCACCATATGGAAAAATATTTTATTGTGTATTTCTCAGAAAATTTTATTCTTTATAAAAGTTGGCGGCTCATATGAAACCAAAACTGCAACCATCAAATATGTAAATTTCCGTGCCATATACCAAGCGATTCAGAATATATGAATTTGTGATAAGAGTAAAGTACCTTTATTTTCATTATTATCGATAAACTTTATTTAGAAATATTGTTTAGAAGTAAAAATTTTATTCAAATATGAAATCAGGGCCACCTACATTGAAAAAAAATATTTTCAGTTTTTTCCTGAATTATTACTCTTGTGACCAATATTAGCAAATGCCAATGGTATATAAAGGTTCTTTTTAATCTACTTTTTGTAAATTTGAATATATTTTTTATATTTTTTGTTATTTTGGTATGATAACTAATGTTTATTTAGAACTAGCACAAAATTACTCATTTTCTTGGTGCGAAGTTGATATTTCACCCTGTAGATATTAATATATCATACAATAACTAATTCAGCTTTTATTCAGTTAATATTAATGACTGTGGATAGGTTTATAATAGTAGTTATCCATCTACAGCGAGCGATTCTCAAGTGGTGAGACGCGCGGTACTACCACTTACGAAATTTTATTTTCACTGATAATATTTTAATAAAAATAACTAAAGCATCAAACATCTATTGTTTCTAGAATTAATTATGACTGATTTACCCGTTATTAAGTTAATAACTATTATGAATATGTTAATAATGCTAATTTATTGTCCTTATTTATTGCCCTATGAACTTCTTTTATTTCTACTACTTAAAATGTTGGATAGATTCCTCTAAATCATTTATATCGCTAAATGGTCGGTGTTTGTATACGTATACGTAAACCCACAAAAACAAATTTAACGGGGTAAAGTCGGAGGATCTAGGTGGCCAGGATCTTGATTCCGAATTTCTGCCTATCCAGCGATGGCCAAATTTATGATTTAAAAAGTTCTAGACAGAGTTTATATTGTGTATATGGGCGCACCATCAAGCAGGAACCAAATTAACTCCCGTTGAATTGACGGCAAAAAAGGTAACAACTCTCTGTTCAGGAACTGAAGATATAATTCCCCATTTAAATTTTGACGAAATAAATGCCCCAAATATTTGATTAGTCAAAATACCGCACAGCACATTAGTCTTAAAATGGTACTGATCTCGGCATTCTACTGTAAAGTTCGGGTTTTCATGTGCCCGCCACCTGCAATTTTCTGAAGAAACAGTCCCATTTGACGTAAATGTTGCCGCATCTGTACAAAGAATATTAAAAAAAAAACTATGTTCTCTTTCATTTTCAACTCAAACCAGATGGTATAGTCATACCTGATGTCAAAGTCTCTTTCTTTTAGTGTACTTATAAATTTTGGTTTATAAGGGTGATACTTGTTTAATTTTATTATTTTATGTACTGTTGATTTACTGCATTGGCTATGTGAAGCAATTTGTCGAACAGAAGTCGTTTTATGCTCGATTACTTCTTGCAACACTGGCAAACTTGTTTCCTCATTTTGTCAACATATTTTTGTGGGGTTTCTTGAAGCTATTCACATAAACTAACGTAAACTGCAATGAGTACGATTAAATGGATAATGTCTGGATAATGCTTTTGTTTTTCATATCCACCTGAGATAACTGGTGTATGCCTATTTTAAAATTTAAACAATGTTGCATAAAGAAAATAAACTGTTTGTTTCATATTCTTTCTTTTTTGTATCATTGGGTTGCCTATACAAGAACCTATACTTAGGTGGTTATTGGTGCGTTTTGTGCTGCTGTACATAAGAAGATACATTCTTGCATAAAATAATTGATTCAAGACACAATTCATTGAGGTTTCAGTTATGTTTATTAAAATATTAGCAGTGAAAATAAAATTTCATAAGTGGTAGGTAGCACCACGCGTACCACCGCTTGAGAATCGCTCGGTGTAGATGGATAACTACTATTATAAACCTATCCACAGTCAATAATATTAACTGAATAAAAGGTAAGTCACGTTCCTGAATTAGTTATTGTATGATATATTAATATCTACAGGGTGAAATATCAACTTCGCACCAAGAAAATAAGTAATTTTGCGTTAGTTCTAAATAAACATTAGTTATCATACCAAAATAACAAAAAATATAAAAAATGTATTCAAATTTCCAATAAATAGATTAAAAAGAACCTTGTAGTATCACTGGCATTTACTAATATTTGCCACAAAAGTAATAATTAAGAAAAAAGCTGAAAATATTTTTTTTCAAGGTAGGTGGCTCCGACTTCATATTTGTATATAATTTTTACTTCTAAACAAAATTTCCAAATAAAGTTTATCGATAATAATGAAAATACAGGTACTTTACTCTTATCACAAATTCATATATTCTGAATCGCTTGGTATATGGCACCGAAATTAACATATTTGACGGTTGCAGTTTTGGTTTCATACGAGTCGCCAACTTTTATCAAGAATAAAATTTTCTGAGAAATACACAATAAAAAATTTTTCCATATGGTGCGGACTTTCGTGGACACACTGTATATATATGATATCATTGAAAACTGAATCGATTTAGCTATGTCCGTCTGTCTGTGTATAACTGCCTTAATACACGATAACTGCCTTAATTTTGAAGTAAATGATCTGAAATTAGGTATACAAGCTTATCTCTTAAAAAGTAAGGACAAGTTCGTGAAGGGGCAAAAACGGTGCACTCAAACTTTAGCCCGGCTGAAGATAATTTTCTTACGTGTTTTATTTTAATGCAGACACGACCGATCTATTAATTTTATATATTCAAATTCAAATTCTTTATTAGCCATAGTCAAATACAAATAAAAAGAAAATAACAGCAAAGATATTATATATAGTATGATAAAGTCAGGTGTCTGGCCACATCAGATTTTTTCATTTTGATTTGTAATATAACCGTAATATTAAAGTGGCCGCAAAATATTAATTAGGCTACTAGATCGTTAGATAATAGTAAATCTGATCCAACCTCAACGAAAAAAGTTTGACCAAGATCAATCCTGATGGATAAGGGAGAGACAATAGAGCATTCAAAAGAAGATACTCAAAGTGGAGAAATAGACGATAAAGACCAGAAGGTGAAAGTAATACTAGTTACTACTTACTAGTGAAAGTAATAAACAAGATAAAAAGGTAAATAAGACTGAATATCCAGAAGACAATGGCAGAATAAGAAATAGAAGCAGACGAAGACGAAGATGATGCACAGCAGGAGATGAGGAAAACAGAAAACAATGGAAGAAGACATAAGAACAGTTAATCACTTGTGACTTGGTTTTGCTCATCTTATCTCCTTTAGTAACAAAGATTATTCGTGAATCAAGTATGAAATATTCACGAAAACATTCAAGTTAACCTGTCGCTGATTCTTCTCACAGAGCGCTGCAATGGCCAACAAAAAAGTTTCTCGCCAAAAAGACTAAAATGCGTTATGAGAACTAAATTAGAATCATTTAATATATACTGTAGATGACAATGAGCTTTTAGTCATCAAATAAACTCAAAATTGTATTATTTTTATTTAATACATAAACAAGAAAGTCTCTGCCGCGTAAATAAAACTACACAGCTACATACCACATCAAAGCCAACATTTCACTTTACACGTTGTCTGGAATAATAAATAAAAAAGCACCTTTTGTTCAGCTCTCTGAGTAATACGGTGGAAGCTTTTTTCAGAGAGACCAAAAGCTGAAAGGGCGTAATGCGTTCTTTCAGTCCTAATTTCATCCACATAATGCGTCTGAGTGGCCAATAGGACGCATGTGACCAAAGAAAGAGTGCCCTTGATTACATTTAACGACATATTCGTGATAATTGTGATATACTAATATACCGCTAATATAATTATGTAGAATAAATGAAATGTTGATTACTCCCATGGGGTGTAATAACCTACGGCTGTTTTCCGTTGATAGCACCAACTGAAATTCACGAAATATATTTCTAATATACAAATGTGTATATTATGTTGTGGCAGTGCTGTGTGCGTAGACGACTGCAAATAATAACAACCGAGCAACAGAGTACTGTTAATTAAGCGCTGTTTATTTAGAGAAACAGAACTAGTATATTAAACTATTCAAAGAGAATACCGCTCTACAGTTTTGATAGGGTAATCCACTGGTTTGCATTTACATTGACTGTTTATTTTACCTTCCTAGAAATGTAGAAACAGCACATATTAAAATATCATTTACCAGACTATACAGGTGACTTTATCAAGCAGATATTTTTGTTATGGAGACACTTCTTCAGGCGCGACGGATAACTGAAAACAAGCATTATACAACTGATATAAAACTGTTTGTAAAAATCGTACAAATTGTCAAACGTATAGATAATACATACATATATGTCGGATGACTAGGTACTTGTAAAATTAAGATACCACGTCTGTGCTGTATGTGACAAATTCATTCATATGAATCATGCGCATGGATATTCGTGAACTGTCTTAGAGACAATGAACAGTTGATGACAATGATCTTGGATGGCTTCTTCAATCTCATACGCTTCTAGGAATTTAATTTTTAAATGTTATTGAATAGGTGTATCTTAGATTCCGAAATGGTCGCGTCTCTACGATGTTCCTTTATTCTTGCATTGATATTTTGGCCGGTCTCGCCCACATAAACTAGGTTGCAATCTGAATTATGTTTATCTTTATTATTTGAAAATATAGTTTAACACCCATTTCCGGCCAAATGCGCTTAGACAGACCACATCTTCCCCTCCAGAATTCTGAAAACATGTATTGTATTGTTATTGTCCACACAAATTACACAGAACATTTAGATAACTACTACTGTTGTCACTCTGACTTAGGGTGCTCAACGTCGGTGATTAGCCTAAGTTGCGGAAATAGATCGACGTCAAATAAACAAGTTAAATTCTCTGCTATAATTGCTGTTAGATGTCTTGAATTGCAAGCAAATTTACCATAAACATAACCTCAACCTAACATTTTGTCGGAGACACGTTTAAATTACTATGGCCGCCTATGAAAAAATGCATAAATACATTCAGAAAGATATCCTGAACATCATATAGAAATGTTGACTAAATGTATGATGATATTATTATTATTGAAATTAATTAAAAGCCCAGTGATAAATAACTCGTCATGAAATATTGTCCAGCTATGTCTGCATCAGCATCCCCGAAAGTATTAAGCATAGCAAAACAAATAATTAAATATAAAAATCTGATGTGGCACATGACTTTATCATACTATATATAAAATTAATAGTTTAGCTGCATGAGATTTTGATCGAGATCGGCTATGTCTGCATTAAAATAAAACTACTTGAACTAGACCGATATGTCGATTAAAGCTGCGTTCGGATATTGTACTCCGTTGACACCGGGTACACCGTCCAAATGACACTTACGTGTTATTGGGTATAAATAAAAGTGTAACGGTGTACAATATACGAACGAAGCTTATATTGACAGTAGGTATTGTCAAAACATTAGCGTTTGACACAACCTACTGTCATTAGAATCAAAATATCTGACATATCCTGGCTACTTGTTTTAATGCAGTACGACCGATCTCGATGAAGTAGAATTTGCTCATGCAGCTAAACTATTGACCGTACCAAAAAATTTCACAGTCATAAATTATTCAAAATTTCCTCCACTTTAATTTATTATTTAACTATTTCGACGAAATTCTAGGAATGGCGGCTTATTTACAAAAGATTTCAAAAATGCAAAATCACGTTCCTTTGGACCCTTTTCAACAGAAAGCTTTTCAGAATTTTTTGGCACGATTACAATACTTTACATACTACGTATGATAAAGTAAAAACAAAAGTAACTATTATTTATTTACTGTCCTAGCTTTTTCTTTTCCAAATTGACAATCACACGTATTGAAGTAAATATAATTTGTTAGCCTTTTCAGTGCTGAACTTTATGATCTTTCGCCGATGCAATTTATAGTGGCGTAACAAAAAATGTGCAGTGCTCGGGCCAGTCACTTATGGCTCTTCAAAAATTGTCAAAAACGAAACTACATTATGTTGAAATTTGTAAATCAGGTGTTAAAGATCACACATAAAAATCACTTACCTTAAATATTTGATTATATTTGCAATAAAACATAAAATAATCTTCAAAAACATAAATCGGCAGTTCCTGTAGTGGAAATTCCTATAAATTCCCTTGTAAGGGTATAAAATGACAATTAATTGGCTTTTAAACTATTCCTTCATACAATGAATTAGCTTTTGTTTCACATAATTTGATAAGCAAATTTCTCATCGATTGAAGGACGCAAAATAATAATAATAAGTACAAAAAAGCAATATCACAATAAAAATTGCCGCTCCCAAAAGGGTTTCGCCCCGAGGCTATAGCCCATTTAGCCCTGTGGTTAGGGTAGTCCGGACCCAAGGCATAAGTCTTTACTTCAAAAAGCTATACCTGTACTCATGGGGTCGAAAAACTGTCATAACTGTCAAACTGTATAAGGGGTCCAAGGGGGTCTATGCTAGTGGTGTCGTCTGTTACCTACATAGAATACCTATGAAGTAGAACGCTATGATCCATATTAAATGTTTAGCCGCGTACAATAGCGCCACTGTTGGTCTTTCTACCAAACTAAAATTTATTTAGCGGGAAATTTGAATTGAATATTTCATATTGTCCCCCATTCATTACTAAAAATAAAACTATAAGTAGAATAACTATTAGTAGAGCTCTCAGAGAGATATAAGTACTATATTCTCAGAGCTGTACTAATAGTGACTATAAATATATGCACCGAACACAATAATAAAAATATGCATTTAATTAAAAACATTTATTATTAACAGTATATTAAAATAATATAATAAAACAAATTTACAATATTAAACATTTAACAGATCTTAGAATAGAACAAACAATAGTTACCCAACGCGTAACTGGATTGTATGCAGTGATGTTAAATACCCGGGTATTTATTACCATTTATTAATACCCAAAGTGGGTATTCATAGGGGTATTTATAAACATTATATTGTTATTAAAAATAGCAGTAAAAGGAAATATTTCATTACTAAAAAAAGGTTTTTCTTTTATCAGAAAATCAAAAGGTATCATAATATTAAGGTTATTCTTATAAAAATAAAAACATTTTTAAAACAAAGAATAAAAATATCAGTCTCATCTGATGATATATCAACAGCAGACATTTCCTTTTCATCATAGTCCATTCAATCGTACGCGAATCATCCATTTTTTCTGATTCTGTTATCGAAGAAGATTTAGCAGAAACTTATGATTATATGTTAAGGGGAATCCATACCCCCTACGTTTTATTTGCAAAACACGCAAAAGTTCTGAGTCTTTTTCTCAGCAATTAGTTCACACAATCGTAAAAGAAATACACCAAATTAAAGATAAATGATACATAATTTTGCGTCTAGTGGTAGATTTTTGATAGTTCTGTTCATTTTTGACAAATCTATTTCTGAATATGACATAAAATTGGCAATTTTTTTATGAAGAACTCAGGTTAAAATTGAAAAAAGTACCACATAATAGGTCTAAGTTACACCTTCCTCTATAGGTGTACAAAATTTCACGTAAAGATATCAATATCCTACATGCTTTTTTCACTCAAAACTTTACTTCTTCAAGTTCATGAATAAGTTATATTTTATCACGTAGCGTTGATACAACAACAACAAATAATACATATACATTACCACAGCAAGTAATACATCTTTATCTATAATTTGATGTATAACATCAGAGAATTGATACAACATTAGGCTGACTATGAATGCTTATTTTATACGACGTACCAGCAGTAGTGATTCCTCTTAAGTATGTCAACTTAGCGGCTTTTGTCGTTGTTAATAAAATTATTATTTTGCTATGAATCCAATTAAATGCTGCCTGCATGTTTTTATATATGTAACTCAAATATCTTACATTATTTTTAATCAAGAGTAGATACACATCTACAGAGTGTTTCATCTTTTTCCCCGCAAAACTTTTTTCCAGATAGTAAATGCCACACTGAGTAAAAAGTTTCATATGGACCTATTGGTTTTCTTTATTTCTTAAAAAATTACAACCGTTTGGAATAATTGTAACATAATTGCAAAACTGTATATTAAATGACTTAACTTCTTTAGGAATTGGTAACCCCAATAAGTAGGCATTAAAGAAACTTTATACTCAGAATGCCAATTACTTGTAGAAAAAGAAATGTCTAAAAAGCTTCATATGTATTTTGTTTTCGTTTATTTGTTTATTTAGTTTATTTTTAACATTCTGAATTTTTTACTTAAATTTACTTACTTTTAATTTTGATTTGGGAATTGATTGTGCTCTTTCTTACTTTTAGCATTGTTTGATATGTAGTTAATTGTTTATTTTTCTTTTAGTTAATATTTCAATCGGCTGTAACTTGGAGTTGAGAAAACAATTAGGTCAATATGAAACTTTACACTCAGATTTAGGTGTTTTACCATTTTATGTTACCATTTTATAAGTTCCCACCCGCCGGGTATTTACCCGGCCCACATCACTGGTTGTATTTCACCACAAATTGCTCACCAAAAAAGGCAAAAGAATTATCTGGTTTAGTGAATGCGGTCTAATACTGAAGTATTTAATTCTATAAAGTCAGTGACCATTTATACAATTGATATTACATTATCTCCACTAAGATATTTATATATTTTAAGTGAAAAAGAAACACAAAATGGTACGTTTCTAACAAATGTCCGATCAAAACAAACTTAAAAAAGTGTTTCATTCAGTTGTGAGCAGTATGCACAACAGTTTGAGTACAATAATAGTGTACTCCATCAGCAGTATGAGTTGCGTCGGAGAATTATCCCTACAAAATGAACTATTAAATGGACTGAATACTTTTCATTTCTTAGATGCTATTTAGATTAGAATATGTGAGTTGGTCGCTCAACCAGCCCATCCACTGCGACCGCAGGGGTCTAGGTGAGCCACAGACACCTTCTACCAGAGATATTAAATAATCACGTTAATTTACAGAGCCAATGTTACTCTTATTAGTAATATTAACAGCGTAATTTACCGATATATTACCTCATAACAGTTACATAGGCTCTGTATATTACTGCGGTAATTTAACCTCTCTGCGTGCTACCTATCTATACTTCACCATCCAGGTCCATTCCCTTTGGCTCTGCAGGTCTGTCAATTCTACTTGAGCCGTGCTTCTGTGCCTGCTTCCGAATCTAAGAAAAATATTATACAACTATTATTATGTATTAACACAATATTGGCGTTTATAAGTACATACTGTAAAGATTACTTACCCGAAAGAAGTAATGATGGTACTGCATCAGCCGTGAGACGTTTGGGATACAGATGTTGAGGTGCAAAGTGGCATCTGCAGACAAAGCATGATTTTGAAACACTATCCGGTTTCAGTGCCAAAAGTTCTTGGTTTCCCACGGCTGCAATCCACGCATTAAATAGCGACATTTTCTTCTTCGGGTCCGGAAAGCGATGCAGAATTGCATGAGGCCTTCTACATGAGCGCACATAACACTTTCGGCGACATTTTCGAAATATTCTATTATGCGGTAATAGAAATTAATTGTAATCTTATGTACTATCAATTGCTGTCAATAGATACAGTAGAATTGATTTATGTCATAAAATTGAAATATCGAATTAATGTTTGACTACCGCGTCGTCTGTCGGTCACCGATCGAACCGATATAATAGAAATCGGTAAAAATGGCTAAAATGGAACTAGTGGCGCCTTACGTAGTAGTTCTGCGAACTACATATACATGGCGACTAGATGGCGACAAACCCCCCATAAAAAATAAACCCCCATGGTTACCTATTATCTCACTACACATGGTGATGAAGCATGGTGTCGCGTTTATGTCAATATTGTCAAAACTATTAAACCTGTCAACGTATGCTAACTATATTCCAATAGTGTCGTTTTCCGTTACATATATAACTATATTCACGGTGTACCTTTTTCGTTGCATACCTATGTATATTCACGGTGTGGCTTTTTGTTACATGCCAGTCAACCGATTCAAATCCAGGGCGAACTCAAATCTTGAATTTCGAGTTGGGAAAAGCTCGTTTCTTTCCGAACCGAGCCGAATACTCGATTCATTGAGTTGACTCGCATTTATTCGATCCTCTTGAAGGTTTAATCATCAATCATCAAACCAAAGTTACAATATTGGGAAACAATAAACAAAATCGACGAATTTAAAACTGATTGTGGTAAAATGTGAATTAATTCCAGTTTTTTAGGATTTCAGTGCTAGAAAACTATACTAAACAATAACTAAACATATTCATATTGTACGAAAAATAAGTATACCAGCATCAGTTTGTAATTGTTAATTGTTACTTTGTCACCTAGCTTCGACTATTGTATAAATGAAAATTAATTACGGGATATACGTCATATGATATCTACACTTAAAAGTTTATTCATTATCTTATTGTATTATGTTACAGTACATAATGTGTAAGGTATGTAAATGTATTGTAGTTAAAAATAAAAATGTTTTTTATTAATATCCCCACGCCTATAAATTTAATATAAGCATACATACACATATAAAATTCACCAGCTTATGCACGGAATATATTCCTATAATACTCCGCTGCCTAGCTCAGAAAATTAAAATTTTAAAAGGTAATTGTCGGTCTTGGCATCAAATACGTGGCATCCATTTCCCAGGAATAATATAAAGCTCACATTATTAAAATCGATGCGCAACAAATTTCCATAATACCCGTTTATAAAATTTTAATAACTAAAACATAATTTTCTTGGCGGTGGTCTATTTTTTCCGTTTCTCCTCCCGGTAAAGTTTCCCTGCGAGACCGGAATGGGAAAACTCTGCTCGATATTAATCGAATTATGCAAAAATTGATGCAGAACGCCATTACCATAATCAAATTTGAAATTCCGATTATGGTTTCTTGTGTTTTGTTTTCATATACGTAATGTCTAGCTGGCTTAGTTTAACAAGTGTATTGAGCGACTGACATCTTATGCTATCTGATAAGATGTCAGTCGCTTTAATTCTTAAATTTTATTTCAGTAAAAAGTTTCTGTATTATCTTAAACCTAAAATGCAAACATCCAGATATAATTATCTGCTTGCGTTTACCGGGTGTTACAAAATTAAGAAAATTACTAAAGAGTAAAGTACATTTATTTTTAAAGATACGGAAAAATTTTATTTTAAAAGGTATTTAGAAACATCAGAAGGTATCAAATACGAAATTAGAAATCACGATCATACATTTTTTTCAATTTTTTAAACTAAAAAAAATAAGAACAACTGGCCAAGAGAAAAAGCAAAAATACTAATAGTATTACAAACAGGAGTATATTATCAAAACATTTAACACAATCTAACATTTTACTTCATGTTGTTTCTTTCATTTTCAATGCAAAATATCAAAATCCTTTTATCTCCGTATGCACATTCGGGTGTTGTTGTTTTGGATGCATTTTTAAACGTATGCTAAACAGACTGCGACTTAAGTACAGTAATTTTGACACGTTAAAAAGTATCAAATATGTTACTTGACTATTTATTCGTAGCAACATCACCGAGACCACAATTGTTAGTTTGACATAACCAACAATAGTTACGCCAGTTTCAAATTAAGTCACCTCAATACGTTTACATTTTTAAAGCGTGTAGAATTTCTGAACTGGCGATGGTACCTACTGAGTTTTCAACAAAGAATAGAAATTGTATTAATACATGGTGACGATCATCACACTTGTCGGCAAACTGCTATCATTTTTAATGGAAGACACCCAAGGAAACAAATTATTCAACAGTAGCGAAAGTCGTTAAAAGGTTTAAGCAAACTGGGTCCATTGACAGAAGGAAAAACGTATCGCGCAGAAGAAGTGCAACAAATGAATACCCTGAATGCTCTTTTGTCCCTCGTGGAAGCCCCAAGAATGTCTCTATCTCATAGACAAGAAACAGCAGAAATGTCAGAACGTTCAATTACGAAAAAAACAAACTTAAAGCATACAAACCTCGTTTTGATCATGCATTACAAGATAGAGACCTAAATGCACGGTTGGATTTTTCTTTTTGGTTTCAAGGCAACGTAGAAGAAGATGCACATTTCTCAAAAAAACATTCTTTATTCTGACGAGGTAACCTTCACTTCCAACGGTAGTATTAGTTCGAAAAATTGTAGATCGTGGGCGCAAGAACCTCCAAATTTTCAAATTGAATGTCAAAACCAGTAGGTATTCGTTCAAAGTTAATGTCTGGTGGGGAATATTGAGAGAACATATGTCGCCCCTGTATTTTCTCGCGAAACTTTAAACTCCCAAGGATATCTGGAACTGTTGCAAACATTCTTATCCGAATATGTGGACAATCTGCCTTTAGATATTCGGGGTAATAACCTCTTTCAGCAAAATGGCGCACCCGTTCACTCAACAGTAACAGTGAGATTGTGGTTAGACGAAAGTTTTCCAAACCGATGGATAGGAAGACATTCGAATAACCCATGCCTGCGAGGTCGCCCGACCTTACACCAATGGATTTTTTTCTTTGGGGCACTTTAAAGCAACATGTGTACGCACAACGGCCCTTTAGAGACGTTCAACATCTCACAAATGTAATCGAAAATTGCATCAAAAACATAAATCCTCAAATTCTCAGAAATGTGCATAAAGAGATGAACAAACGTACAATATTATGCATTGAAAATGGAGGAGGCCACATTGAGTAAAATATGGTATTCTGATGTGTTGTTAATAAAAAATCTGATGTGGCCAGGCACATGACTTTATCATACTATATAAAAAATTAATAGTTTGGCTGCATGAGACTCTATTTGATCGAGATCGGCCATGTCTGCATTAAAATAAAACTACTAGAACTAGACAGATATGTCGATTAAAGCTGCGTTAGGATATTGTACTCCGTTGACACCGGGTACACCGTCCAAATAACACTTACGTGTTATTGGGTGTAAAAAGTGTAATGCAATATGCGAACGCAGCTTATATTGACAGAAGTTATGTCAAAACACTAGCGTTTGACACCAAGACTACCTACTGTCATTAGAATCAAAAAATCTGACAAATCCTGGCTACTACTTTTCATGCAGTACGACCGATCTCGTAGAAATAGAATTTGCTCATGCAGCTAAACTATTGATTGTACCAAAAAATGTCATAGTGATAAATTATTCAGAATTTCCTCATCTTTAATTTATTATTTAACTATTTCGACGAAATTCCAGAAATGGTGGCTTATTTGCAAAATCTTTCAAAAATGCTAAGACTAAACCTCCAGTTCCTTTGGACCCTCTTCAACAGAAGGCTTTTTAGCTCTAAGTTTTGTTATGGAACACACGCACACGCACACGCACACGCACACGCACACGCACACGCACACGCACACGCACACGCACACGCACACGCACACGCACACGCACACGCACACGCACACGCCACGCACACGCACACGCACACGCACACGCACACGCACACGCACACGCACACGCACACGCACACGCACACGCACACGCACACGCACACGCACACGCACACGCACACGCACACGCACACGCACACGCACACGCACACGCACACGCACACGCACACGCACACGCACACGCACACGCACACGCACACGCACACGCACACGCACACGCACACGCACACGCACACGCACACGCACACGCACACGCACACGCACACGCACACGCACACGCACACACACACGCACACGCACACGCACACGCACACGCACACGCACACGCACACACACACACAGCCATTTTTTTGTACATTGGTCAAAAATGTTCAGGGGACCCAAAAAGACATATTTCCGCTAAAATCTCAAAAATGTGAAAAAGCGGGACGTCTCGTCACCTTATGTATGGTCCCTTAAAATATACCTGACATTGCTGGTCTATCCATTTACGCGGACTGTCAATTTCTGCGGTCCACAGGGCTACTAGTTGTACATATTGATAGATCTAATTGTACATTTGATAGATCTACACAAATGCCTGCTATTGTTATGTTTTGTTCAAGGAATTCGATTAAAGATTGAGTAAATTGAATGATTGCAGTGTTGGTGGATTTGCCTTTCATATGAACATGTTGCAATGCTTTAAACAGTATACATTCTGTATAAAAATTCATCAGTCGCGTTGCCATTGCCAACTAAAAAATCTTTGAAAAGCTTTTTAGTGAACTACTGGGTCTATAGTTTTCCATTAGCTCTGGATCGCCTTTTTTTAAAAAGTGGGTTATCCAGGCCCACTTAAGTTGCTTTGGAAAGGTGCCTAATATATATACAACAAAAACATCCGCTGAGAAGGCAGGCCTCTTACTTCTCGAATGGGTGTCTGATGTCTACCGTTAACACTGACAAATAGAATTCTATTTTAACTTCACCGCTTTCTGGCGCTTTATACAAATGCATACAATACCATTAATTAGATATAAAGAAGTGTATCCAAGAATTATGCTTGTTTCTATTTCGTTCAAGGCTTTTTCAGATTCTTATAAGCCCCAACAGCAATAATTTATCAAAACCACATTTCAGGACGACTTCTTGCATTAATGTGTACATATATTGGTGCGACATTGACTTTTACAATACCTTTTATTGACCTTATCGGTCTTCTGGTAAACCCTATGGTGTCAATATTATCCTAACAAGAAATGTCCCTGAAGGAAGAATTAATTATAATCAAAGCATAAACCGTGTAACCGATACTAATTGAGATGAGATGAGCATTTCTGTTCGGTAACGTGTTATATCTAATGGAGTCACATCTAGTCTGCCTAGTCATCTTTGAGAAGGTAATCCCCTCAGTGCCGGGACTTAAGATTTCCGGAACGTCGCCGTGTTTTACTAATACGAGTAAAAT
Organism: Aphodius sticticus; assembly: GCA_963966075.1. NCBI lineage: Eukaryota > Metazoa > Arthropoda > Insecta > Coleoptera > Scarabaeidae > Aphodius > Aphodius sticticus. The sequence goes on from OZ014510.1 coordinate 25,873,626, forward strand.
AAGGTGTCGAGCGATAATTACAAAACTTTGGTATAATGTCGGCTAGATAATCTCGTTCATTACGGACACGGGGGCAACATCTGGTGACGAAGATTGAATAAGACGGCGAACATCGAGCGTATCGGGAGTTTAGTTACGAGCTAGCGGAAACTGCGCGCCGAATCGATACACGTGAACATATCGGCTGACAATGGGGACCTCGCCAACTTGCAACTCGGCAGACAAATTTTGTACCAGATAGGAGTTCCCCGCAGAATTCTGATATATTAGGTAATAATAAAATTTGTTCTCAACGGTTAGGGTCTAATATATAGGGCGATTTATATCACTATAACTTGAGGCAAACATTGAAATTGAATCGGTGGGTGGAAGAACAGAACAAGTCCAAAATCTGAGATTTCCAACTAAGATAGCCATTTCGTATACAATTTCTTGATCTTTTCGAAAATATTAAAATTATAATTTTATCTATTACCAGTATTGATACGGAAGCAGCGTGCTCCGTGCAAACAGTGGAAGAACAGAATATGTCCAGGACATACTCTGGTCTTCCACTCATTGCACGGAGAACTGCAATAGGCGATGCTTTAAGGCAAGTGGGCGGGTCATCTTAAGTGTGAGAATAACAAGAAAGAATAAAGAATAATAATATTTAATATTAATAATTATAGTACTTTTTTTGCTGCTAAAAGTTTAATATTTGCATATTTAGTTAAGGACTAACGCCACCCTTAAAGTCGAAAATAATTCATTAAATTGATCTTGTATTAAAACTACAAAACCCAGTTTCATTAAAAAATCCAATATATCTTCGTCTCACAAGTATTTAACTTCATTATCACGTATTCACATAACCCATTGATTTGAAATTTCTCTGATACACAAACCGTAGGATTTTTTCGAAATTTATTACAATCATCCATTTACAAAATTGTCGACTAAAAAGTGTTCAATGACGTGCCAAATTGCGAAAAGTAAGAGTGTAGAAAAATTACTCGTATTAGACTGGCTTATGACAAGTTTGTATACAAAATTCAAATCAATCGATTTATACTATATTATGTACACTCTTGGAATTAAGTAAGTTCTATAAATATTTTAGCAGTGTGTCGATGATACATCCAAGTACAAGTTTTTTGTTATTCTCGTCGACCGCTCGGCCGCTAAGTGCAAAAAATTGTCCGTTTACGCTTCAACTCGTATATCGGAAATTTATTATTTGCGAAACCTTGTTCGAATGCTTTGAATTGGTTTATAATGATTTATATGTTTCTTTATCTTTATTTATTAGCTTAATGTGTAATTAATTAATGTAATTCCTACATTGCAATGTAGGTAACTGTGTTTTTATTAAATATGACGTTAATTTTATATTAATAAACATAAATGTTTTCGATTACATGAAATGAAAATCTCATTTCAAGATATTGCATACAACACAACAAATTATACTTACAACCTTATTGCATCTAATAGCTTTTTTTGTGTTAATGAATACAAAAATCCATTTGTTGTTGTCAATATTTTTACTTTTCTTTTTAATATTTTTTTTTAACATTTATTCTCAAAATAGAAATAAATTAAAATTAAATTGCTTTAAATTTGTCTTTATGGTAATTTGTTAACTGTGATTTACTGGTGTTTTCGAGATATTTAGCTTCAACGATATTTTGCAGTGTTTAACTTAATAAACAGAAAGGAGTATGTATTTTGTATAGCATGAATATATCATTACTATTTTTTTATATTATTATTTTGTATTTACTTTACAGCAATATCTTTCAAATATCTGACAACTGAAAATAATGACAATTATGTATATCACTAATTTACAAAAATTTTTGGAAGCAAGCTCTAAACTTTCGACGAATTTTGATGGAATGTAAATATGTTATAATCATTATTAAAAAAAAATAAACCAAAATATACGACCATCTAAAAGAACATTTATACAACATAAAAATTATTTCATCAAATTGACCTGGGATGAGTATAAATTGTGTTGGTAACGGGTATATAATTTCCCAACAGGAGACGCTTCAGAAAGAAAAGTTGTTGGTTTCTCTTACGTATAGCTTTTACTGCATATTAATTACACACAATCATTTGCAATAAAAGCTACACGTAAGAGAAACCAACAACTTGACGATTTGAACCAGGGACCTTTGCGTCGCTAGCACAATGCTCTCCCATCGGAGCTATTGACATTGTGCTAGCGATGCAAAGGGCCTTGGTTCAAATCCAGGTTGTGGCTGTAATTTTTGATCTATTTAAAATTTACATGCCGCCTGTATGTTACCATATTATTAACTTATAATATTACTTTGACAAAGTATGTCGTTAAACATTTTCAGTTATAGTTTATATTGTTTGGAAATTAAAAAGACCTTCATTTTTAATGTATATGCATTTTAGCTAACCTTACAGTACACAATTCATAAGTCAAAATGTTATTTTTAACTTATTATCGTTGTTAATGCACGCCTCTTAATTTATTTAGAAAACAAATTTAGAAATAAAATTTCCAATAATGTTCCAGCTAATATATAGTAAATGAAAAATGTGTGCTTATTGAACTGGAACTATATTACAATAAAACTTCTGTAGAGCTCTTTGAAATATTAACAAAAAAAGAAAAATAAAAAATTAATTAGTTATCAAACAATGCAAAACCAAAAATAAAACACAATAAATACATATTACAACAATAAAAAAATATTAATTATAAGTAAAATTTTAATAATTTGTCTCAACAAATGAACAAAAGAAAATACCAAAATGTTTTGTTTTTTTTTTCTAGAAAGTAGAAAGTAATATGTTTCATATGGTCTTATTGGTTTTCTCTGTTCCTTCTGAAGTTGGAGCCGTTTAAAATAAGATATTGTTAATAATTCAAACGGCTGTAACTTTTTAATGAATTGAAAAAGTAATTTACTTTCTGAAAAAAATTGTTTTGCGGAAGAAACGTGGGACAGCCTGTATATATTGCTATAATTAATTAAATTATTTTGGTTGTCAAGCATGTATTAGATGTCATGAAAGATAATTGAACATTAACTGCTGTAAAGTAAATACAGATATAAAATTTCCATTGTCCTTCATACTAAATACATGCTCGTCCTAAATGTAAATTAAATTTAGAGAATTTATTTACATTTAGTGAATATATTTTAATATTACAATTCTGAAATAGTCTATATTTAATGATAATCCTTGGCATCAAGTTGATTTGCGCATTTACTTACTTACTTACTTACTTAAGCCCGTCATCCTACTGCTGGGCAAAGGCATTTACTTGCGTAATTAATATGTGTATTAGTTAACATTAATTTATAGTGTGCCATGATATTACGCAATATCTTAAAATCAGCTTTTCGTATCATATTATCAAATTTCATGTTTATTAATATTATTATAAAAGTAATTCTATATTTAATTGAATGCATTACCTACTCGTAAACTTAACTGTAGTGATCATATTTCATTTATTACATTGCAATGAAGATATCACATTAAGGAAAAGGTCGGACACGCTAAAAATAAACTAAATCCCGTTACATTACATCCATCGAAAAACCACCTCGTGACGGACAACTTTTTGCGAAGCGGCCGGGTCGAGGTAGAACAGTACACGAATATATAACCGACATACTATTTTCAAATCCTGCGATAGCGATACCAACTTACTTATTTCCATGACTGTACCACCTATTATTTAAATTTATTTGTTAAGTTTCATTCAGAAAATTCATATTAATAGCATGATTTTTGTCATTAAATAAGTGGCAGTTACTGATAAACTGTCGTTGAGTGGAAGAACAGAACAAGTCCAGCCGATGTTTTAGCTAATAGCTCATTTATTATTGCTTTTTGAAAAAAAAATTAACTTCAGAACAAGTACCAATGACACTTACTACAACTTTTCTGTTCTGGTCAAATCAGTAAAATGTATCAAATTACACAGGTTTCTTCAGTTTCCCAAATATGTCCTATTTGGACTTACTCCGTTCTTCCACTCAGCCGTTCAATTGTATGTTCAGCAGCATCTATTATTTGGCATTTGTTCTTTCACAGCGGTATGTATTTTTTTAATCATTTTGCTGTGTCGTAATAGTTCTAGAGCTCCTGGAGTAGATTTTCGACATTTGCTGTGATGTAGATAACTATATAGCAATTTTTCTGAGTGCCTCAGATAGCAAATCACCACATGTCGTTGTGTTAAGAATGTCATCCTGATTGAAAAGATCTCAAAACTATTATACGGTGCAATATAAAATTCTACCTACCTCTCCATTTAGTCATATGGACTATGGACTCTAAGAGTCTATGAGGGATATAAGAGAGGCCTACAGCGAATTAAAGCCGAAACGCTAAAGAACAAAGATACCCACCTCTAAATTTAAGTACCATCTTTTTTCATGTATTCCGTAAATTTACACCTGTAAATTGTTGGCTGTTTCAGTTAACAGCCTGTACAATAAACAGTACTTATCGTCGCCTCAAGATCAGAGTATTCTATGTCCAATTTGTGAGCGTGTCAAAGATGCTCATCGTTCTCCACCACAACATTTTACAGTATTTTCAATGAAAAAAATCATTTCTACATATACCTGTAATATGTTTTTGTGATTGTTTTACAAATTAGATTAGCAAATTTATAGTAAAGCTAGTTTGAAAAAATAAGGAAGGTGTGAACATACATAACCTCAAACTGTATCGTATCTTATATTTGCAGTATGTGTACTTTCGTGGCTAGGTATGCACAACCATAATCCTCAAACCAATCGGTTTCTATTTATGTCTGAAATCAACACAGCGATACCACACGTGGTACATACACCATCATGTAATCTGATTGGCTGACTGGATGTAGAATATTCTGATCTTAACAATAGACCTAAACAAGTTTTGATTTCACTGTATTATAGAGCAACAAAGAGTGAATAAAATAAAATCTATAATCGATTTTCTAAAAAAGTGGAATTAGAATAGTATGATCCCAAGGCGACGATATATCCACCAGTTTTACCACTAGAATAATGAAACGGTTAATCCACGTCATGTAAAGTGGGCATTTCAAGGCTCCATTTTAAGGTGCTACAAAACTGTTAAAAAATGTTGTGTGAATGAGTGTTGAGAAAAAATCTATTTGCAGCAGAAACTTCCGATAACCCCAATGGAATCTTGAAAATAATATTTGTTTGTAAATCGTAGATTTCAAATCACGCTAAAACCATAAATAATTCAAACTAATCTCATAGGTAAAACTTTTCTTTTTTTGTTCTGCCCTGGAAAGGCATTTCCCTAAAAAACAATGTTAACAATTAAAAATTAAAATAGGAATTTTTTATTTCTTTTATATACCCTCCAGGGTGAAACACATTGCTTTAAAGAATAGGTGCACAGTGAGTTTTCTTGTTTCTAAGGCAAAGATTTCAGATGACGACCAGTTCTACAAATCAAAGGAAAATTATCTGTTTCTATTTATGGATACACAAAGCAATAGTTATTCTTAGAAGATTCTTTGCGGTAAAAAATATGTTGCTTATTCGAGTTTCTTCGAGTTAAACAATGTCTGTTTTGACTTAAAATCTAGAATTTCCGTGTTATAAGGAACAATATTTAGTTAATTCAAATAATTATTGTGTTGAGAACAAAAATTAGGATGGCTTTAAGAACAAAATTATTGTGTGAGTTAAAATGATTTTAAGGTTGCTTTGATTTAAGAATTTAATAATTGATTTAAGAAATAAATGTTGAATTTTCGGAGGGTACAGTATACAAAAATTTAGTATTTCAAATAAATATTTCTCTACAAGCAAGTAAGATGGAGTATTGAATGGAGTAAATATGTTTTGTGCAAAACGAATATTTTTTATCCAAAGTAACATTTGTTTCTTGAAACAATTTTTTAAAATATCTTTTTGCTCTATCTTCAATGGAATGATTTTATTTGACACCACTTTCTATTTTAATCTTAGATGGTCAGACTTTTACTTTAAAGATATTCTATAGTTCCACAATAGTACGTTAAGCGAGATATCAACTAAATACAATATTTACAGTTGGTGAAATCAATTGTACATATTTAGTATTATGTGAAAAGCAATCTACAAAAGTTGCAAACAATTTTTCAAAGTTGAAGTTTTAA
>OZ014510.1:25884776-25989776 GCA_963966075.1 Aphodius sticticus
AACAACGAAATTTATCGCAATACTCGCAGAAATATCGAGGATCTACGGGATCGATTAACAAATTGTGTCAATGCTATTCCGGGAAGAACAGTCCAAAAGCTGGCTCGGCTTTATGCCTTCAAGAACGTGGCGACTAGTTTGAACATTTACTTAAAAAATAAGCTTCTTATTGTATAAACTTACTTGTTTTGCAATCTGAATGTTTTTAATCCAAAGCACACTCGTCAGTCCGGCGCCGGCGGTCTGTAACCAAGCACCAGTTGGGTACCTGATAAGCACGACAAACAACTAGAAAATGAAGAAAGTTTTTTATTATTAAAACATTGTTTTAAAAAATAATGCCAACGTGTTATATATTACGGAAAAGAGAAAAAACACGACTATCGGAAAATGCCAAAATTCAATATGGCGCCCATAAGAAAAACAAAAGGTTGCCATGGTTACGCTGCCATCTTTGATGTTATTTCAAGTTAAAAAATAACACTGCATTCCTTGTTAAAAAGTCGCTGTAGAATGTTTTAGTTTCAAATGTCTAGCTACGTTTGGTTTTGAATAAAAAATTACAAGCGATATCTTAACATTTCAGCTTTTTGCGGACATCTTTAAAATAAAAAATGACAGCTAAAATTTCTTTTAATCACCCGGTATAGAGCGCATCCCGGGAATGTTCTCCAATTTGCCGTCCAAAATGACCGAAATTTCGTAACGATAACTTGTACAACCCGGTCGATTTCTCGTGACTTTTACACGGTATTTTTTGCCTTCCAAAATACGGTAGTTGACAACATGGTCAATGGTCATTTCGATCCGGAGACTTCGGACTTGGTGATCATTCTTCGGACTTCGGGTTTTCAATAAAAATCTTTGGGTTAAGGTAAGGAAATACAAATGTCAAAACACGCTTAGCACCCTTGCGGGTTCTGCAGTTCATGTTAGTTTTCTTTATTTTTTTTCTGCTTATCGGCAGTGTTTCAATCTAAAGATAATAATCTGTAATACTACAGGTGCCCATTTGATTTCTTGCGAATTCAATTAGTTCTCGTTTATTCGAAGAGAAACCACGGGTCAAGCAATTTTTTTATTTTTGCAAATAGCATTTTTTTTGTTTTTCAGTTATTTAAATGGACTTTGCTCTACAAATGTACTCTCGTTACTACGGGCACACACGTCCTATCTGCATTCCGCGCTTGCTTGAAACTAAACATTTTCGAGCGCTTTTATTTGCATTAAATTCAATAACTGTTTTTCAAACTCTTATTTTATGAGGTTAAAAAGTGAAAAAGACGTTCTAAAGCACAACAAAATTACATTATCCGAAAATTTCACATTTGCGGATATGACGTTTTGTTTTAGGATAGCAGTATAGGACTGAAAGGTATGCAGTAAAAAAAATATGAAATTGTGTTAAAGATATTATTTTATTTTATTTAGGCATTTGTTTATAATGACAATGTTAAACACCTGAACAAAACACACGTGGCCATTAAAAGAAATGGGTGTACGACACAAATTCACGAAATTGAAACATGGCTTTTGTTGAATTGTCTTTGTAGACTAATAATAAAATAAAACAATTGTTTTTTGTTGAAATAGTTGTCATTGTGAGAAATTTATTGTAATTAATCAGTTCTGGCAAGTTTATATTATTTGCATTAAAGAACTGTATTTTTTTAGATACTTAAATATTTCTTGTAACAAAAAAAGCAAAAACGTTTTCAGTAGATTTGGTTGTACCTAGGTCATTTCAATAATTTTTGACTAACTAATGAATACCTTTTAATTCCGGCGTCAAAAAGTGTTATAACTCACATCTGCCAGCCATAAATGCTTTCCTTTCATTTCAATATAAAAATTCTACTTAGTATAACCATTACCTTTCTGTTCCTCTTTGAACTTAACATTCCTTTCTTGAACTTAACAGCTATTAGTGGAGACAATAAATCCTCTCGCAGAATGTTTACAATTCGACGAACAAGAATGATGTTTCAGGGGGCGAGAGTGACTTCGTCCGAAAAAAACCTCTTTACACTTGCATGGGTATAGTCACCGGGCGTAACAGTTCTATATTTCAGTGCGTCCCGCGTTGCGGAGAGTATCCGACAGCAATAACTGGCGAGAGTGTCGCCGCACCGGCAAATCCGGGGGCTTTTTTATCCCGGCCTGCATAATGTCCTTTGCATGTTTCGCATTTGCCTCTCACGGTATATTCGGCGCATATATATCACCATTAGAATCTCCACGCTGCCATTTTTAAAACCTCCCCGCCTACCGCTGACTAGTCTATGATATCTTAATGCCTCTTGTCATGCACTCCTGCATGATTTACGACATTCGCTGCGATATCGTGGATGACAAAATTGTTGTAGAACCTGTTAAGTGATATTCCAGCCAACACACAGAAATGCATTCTAGATTATCAACTGCATATTGTCGGTATAATTATGTTCTACTTTCTATATCTGTCTCGTCCTAAATCTTATGTATTCCACTGGACTCACCCCGATACGGGCGATTTCTGGGCATATCGGTTTTAAATCTTGTGGTGTTGGCAAACTCCCTAAGGAGCACAATTTTTGTGTTCCTCAATCAATCATAAGTTTATATACCGGCCCATCAAGATCACAAAAGAAAACGCATTTTCTGTAATTTAAGATCTGCACTTTTTATACAGATCGCAAATAGTTACAAAGAAAGGTGGTTGAATTAAAAAATACCCATATAGCAAGTTTCATCAAAATATTCCTATGTTATTGAAACTACTTTTTTATGAGAAGCCTAACAGTGTAATTGGACTTAGATAATCCTAATGGGAAACCCCTAGATACCCACTTGTGTTATCTCGATGTTTGGCTATACTGTCTATAAATTTTTGTTTGTATTATTTTTTGATGAGGTCTGTCTTCGATGTTACTTTTTGTTTGAAGCAAATATATGATAGCTAGCTTATAATTGTTTGAGTCAGATCTTAGATTCTAGAAAGTGGACAATTCAGTCATAGTTATTTCACACTTTTTCATTAGACATTTTTCAAAAAACTAATGATCGGAAGAAATGCAACACTTTTATCGTAAATTTAAAATAATATTTAGTGATTGCTGTCAAACAGAATTAAATTAAAATAAATAATTTTTATATACTGAAAGAAAACAAAAAAATCAGTTTGTATAAGTTTTGGAGTTTTCAAAAAACTAGACACAATACACAATGTCCACATTCAGACTTATTGTTATTCTCTTATTTTTTTTTTGTTATCTACACTCAAAAGTTTATTGAATAATTTTCTAAAATTGTGGTTTGCAAATTTATTAAAATGAATATACATAAAAATATTTGTTCGTTAAATATTAATATTTTAATAGTATCTAAATCTAAGTTTGGCAGCGAATAGAAAACCGCAGTCAAATGGTTAAAATGCGGAAAGATACTGTAATTGTCTCTGATCATAGAACCTTTTGAAAACATCCACTTTAAAAAAGAAGGTTGTAACCCAAATAAAGACCACCTTATTTTTCTGACTGAATAACAACTCAATGATCATTTTTCTTCTATTCTAAGGTGACTCGTAAAAGCTAATTGAAAGAAGTGGTATGTATCATTCGAATTGGAAAACAGAAAAAACTACATTTGGGAATATTGATATTAAATGTTGCCAGTACAAAACCGTCGGTATAAAAAAAAAAACAATAAAGCGCAACTGATTCTTTTGTCATGAACAATATCTTCAAAATTTCAAATTGAAATTTTTTTTTGTGTTTATTGATGAACAACAAAGATAAATTCAAAATGTCCGCGCGTTATATATAAATTTTACAAACAAATTCTCGTTATCTTTACATGTTAGCAACTTATTTTTTAACTCTATATTATTGGAGCATATGTCTATAGTTGTTAAGACCCAGTTCTACCTGTGCTAAAACGCTTTTTCTATTAACGGCGTTATTTATGGTTCAAAATTTATGAAATTCTCAGTGTCCATTCTTAGATAAATAAGGAGTTTGGCTAGGCCAGAAATAATTTTTGGGTAAAATAAAAATGAATTTTACTTCTACATCTTTCTCCTTTTCCAAATATAATACCCCTAGCCAAAGTGTCACTACAATAATAGATATTTTATCTAAGTACAATTTCAGCCCAATCATTATAACTTTTCCGCTAACCGAAAAATGCGATAATTGTCAGATATGTAAACCATGGCCATATTTCGGCTGTTACGTATGGCCAGCTCATCGCAGATACCATAAGCTTTAATCGATACGTAAACCACGGCATAGACACGGACCCCGACAGGAAAACATCGAGTCTAAACATTTTGTTTCGTAGTTGCGATGTTTTCACAACGGAGCCTTAAGCGTTTCTCTAAGGACTACAGAGAAGCGGGTGTAGACCCAGGACCAGCCGAAGAATTTCCCGCCGTCTTTCGGATAAGCGTACACAAATGTGGCCTAGCTGTTCCAACGGAAACCCCCTCCCCCCCCCATTTAACATTCTCCCAAACATTCGTTTATTCATTGTTAATGAACAATTCATATGCCAAACATCATATTTCCAAACATCCTTCTATATGCATGGTATGGTATGGTAGAGTTGGGTCGTTTAGCATCTGTTCCTTTCGATAATGCTGACCTAAAAGATCTTTTTTATTTCCCTCATACTCTTAAGTCCTTCGATGTGGAGCCTTTTCACAAAGTCAGTAATTGCCTGAAGAGAAATGAAAACGATAGCAGGCAAAATTTCATCATATACGTCTAACAAGTAAAAGCATGCATATAGACAATACATATTACATATATACAATACATATCTTACTGAGTAATTCTAACTAATCTAACACAAATCACCTAAAATATCAAAAATCTTAATGTAAGTATACAACATTACCATGAATATGTCTCAATCGTTACATAAATTACTTGGGTTTATAGTATTACAACCCATTCACATCACCCCTATAATGGAAAAAAATAAATTGTATTAAATCACAGTTGTTTGTTTATTACTAAGGAGTTTATATGCCAAATTTTAGGGACGTTTATCGAGGTGAAAACCAACTATGTTAGATTTGATACATTTTCGGAAACAATGATGGCTCCTAAAAAGAAAATGGACTAAAACCATCGATAAAATTATTAGTATATTATAATACAAGTTTTATAAGACAAAAATTGGCGCACGAGTTGTTTTGGGCACGACGAGCGTAGCTACGAGTGCCCAAATGGAACGAGTACGCCAATACGTCGTATAATTCAACGAGTGTTATATACTATTTTCTCTACTTTGCGACATTAATTTTATATAAATTTCGAAAATTGTGGTTGTCATCTGACAATCTAGCGTAGTTTTATATTCAACAGTTGGTACTTGTGGTAAAATTTACAATAGGATTGACGCGAGCCAATAGCGATTGAGATGTCAGCCTTATTTGATGAAGTCAATATCATCAATCTTGGAAAACTAAAAGTTACTAAAAGTTTGTGATCTAGTGTTTTCATAACGACACCAAAAGCGGTTTCGTTATGAGCTTATAACGAACGCAAAGTAGAAAAAACATTTATAATATTAATTGACGTTACATCGTTATTATGAGAATACACAGGTAGTTTGTTTATTTGCAGATGGCAGAGTAACGCCAGCTGACTCCATTTCATTTTCTGATTCCAATGTTGTTGGAACATTTGATGTTGGGGTGTAGGTTTTAGCCGAAATTTATTTCTTTTTGTTGTGCTTTGAACTGAAATAGTGGTTTTTAATTGGAAGCAAATTTTGTTTTACCTATATTATGTATACAGACATTCGATATTTATTTCGACTGCGCTGTGAAAAATTTATATTTAAATGGAGTTTATTTGGCAGCATTGCATCCCACCGGTGTCCACGGCACCACGGTCCGCACCATGAATAATAAAGCATTGTTTCATTTGCACCGTACTCGGTTAACAACAAATTTACAGCTAACGCAGTGCCTGCATATGCGAATGTGGCCGCACACTGTTTGTGTTAGAATTCATGCAGTTTTAACCACTGCCTCTATCATGTATTGATGCAGTTCACTGCCGATACCAAACGCTAAAACTAACAATGCTCCGCAATATTACTGTGTATTTTCTTCTAGAGAAGGTTTTACAATAGAATTGAGTCAACTTAATGTCGTTCATCATACTTTTATTACACTGCCGAATCATTTCAATCTTAACAATAAGTGTCGTGAAAGCAAAGCAAACTTAATTTTGGAATGCAGTGGCATATATTAACGTTCGTTGTTCTTTGGGATACCTATTCGAAAGCCGCTTTTTAAACAAAAAGGGCGGTTTTAGATATCGGAATTAATATGTAAAAATATAAGGTTTTATTATTTATTATAAACTATACTACGTGTTTTATAACACTTGCTGGATCATCTCAATCTTAACAAAATATTTCCAAAAGTACGTCTTTAGTAAAAACATTCTTATATGAGCATAGATAAGTACGTCTTACTCGTTTTATTATACATGCGCTTGTGCACGGTCGGGAAAACAGTGTTGGCATTTTTTTAAAACTCGGTTTTAAGGGGGGTGTTCGATTTTGTACACTAAAAGTGACAACATTTGATAACCAATTTATTACAAACTTGGTACATCTACTAAGTAACATTTTGTGTATTTATCGAAAAAATTACAATATTTTCCATTGAAAAGTACACCCGAAAGCCCCACAACCATGGCGCTGCGCGGAGATCAGTCGTATCTGGTTGGTATGATTTCTTCACTCAAGCTGACCTGAGATAAAAATATCGAATGCCAGTGTATTCTATATGCAAGTAGTTTTCTTTTGATGGACCAAAAATATTTATACTTGAGGAAATGGTGACTTGTCAAACTCATTTTTTTGCTATTAAATAAAAAGTACATAACGTATTGAGTTTCTATAGTTCGTCAAGCGATGTTTGGTAAACATGCAGTAAACATTCCAACTTGATCGGTGACTTGTCAAACTCAATATCGATTTTCCTCAAAAAATTGACAATGTTTCTTCTATGAAAAAAAAAAGTACATAAGTTATTGCATTTCTGGTTCATCAAAGGATAAAGGGTTCATTTGATGTTCCATGGTACAAGGTTATGTAATATTGTAATTCTATATTTATTTAAATAGGAGACATGTTTCGATTTCTTCAATCATTCTCAATCCTTAATCTATCAGAAATACAACAAAATAAATCACAACACGGTCACATGGCATAACCCTAAAATTACACGTTAAAATGAACCAAAACTTACTGTCAATTTATAAAGATCCCAAAATCAGGCATTTCCTGTTCAATGATTTCAATTTTATAATTGGCGAATTCTTCATCAACGCGATGCACAAGGAGAAAATTAGCGAGATGTTTCATAAATAAAACAGCTTTACATTTTCTTCTGTCAAACGCTTACAGTTGTGCTTTCAGTTCTCCCAACTTAGAGACCTTGGGGACCTTGGGGGAACCAAACCAACCAACGTGAAGGTAAACACTGTATACAGGGTAAGCGAAAAGTTCCTAGAACATAAGGAACTGTGAAATCGTTTATTTATAATTAAACATATTCAAACTCACTCCCGTGAATTATCTAGTACATATTTTAACATTCTTCTTTTAAACTTAATGTTTGTGAACAGTGGCTTGATGTGGAAATCCAACTGGTCGTTTAATAAATTAATGTCAGGGTATATTCTTTGTTTATGTATTTCCAGTTGCTCCAATAACTCCATCTTGAATCCTTTCCCGCATCTATTCAACAATTTAACATTATTGTAATCTATTTTATGTCCGGTTTCTAAAGAATATTGGTATAAATTAGATGAATTTCTATTGTTATGCTCGATCAATCGCTTCTTCAACTTTCTGCCCGTCTGTCAAACATCAGTAGATTTACAATTAGAACAACTAACTGAGTAAACACCATTCTAATCCTCGTCTTCCCCTCCGTCATATCTATAGTTTGATAAAGGGTTGTTTGCTAAACATCCAGTTAAAATTTGCTGCAGCCGTTCGCTAAAAACTTTTGAGAAAAACACGCTTAAAGTTTTAAGTACAGTTTATAACTTGATATCGAGTACTTACAGTATTTCGGGTAACCAAGTTTTTTACATAATAATATGAGTTTGTCGTATAGTGTCCTGTTTGGAGTGAAAGAATACCTAGATTCCATAAATGTAACCATTTACATATGTTCCATTAAGAAAATCGACACTAATGGCAAAAACTGTTTCATAGACATCGGGATATGCACGTAATCAATCGTCATATTTTATTTAATGCAACTGTAGAAAAAGAATGCATAATAATTTTTACGTAATTTTTAAAGCGATTTGATATGAATGATACAAACTTCGTGCAGCGCGCACTACGTCAATGGTAACGGTAAATGGAAACGTACCTGGGACAGTGGAAGATTATTTACTATTAGTACGATACGATTAGAACAATTTAATTTCGGAATTTTGAATACTAGTGCGAGTTAAATAAATATAATGAATTTAGACGTACAACTAATTATACCTACCCAACAATATTTTACAAACACGGATTCAAACGGATTCACTGATCGCGTCAAAACTTCGCATCTCGGCTGACTGCCTCGCACCAAAACCCAAAATTAACAGATAGTCGGAATGCTAATAAATTCAAGGGATATGTATCGCAGTAAATAAGGATTATTTGCATGATAATTGCGTTGTCCTGCTAACATTCGTTCCTGAGATATCGGCTTCCATCAAAATCTTGTTCGCAACCTTTATTACATAAAAACTGAAGAAAACAAAAACCCCAATCTATAGAAGAGACTTCAAATGCAACCTGAACAAAAACTGAATTTTTTGTCGCAATTTTGACAGTCATACAACTTATGTAGAAATAATTCCGGAGTATGACACACTTTATTTTAATTTTTTCTATTCAGTAGTTTTACAGTTATGGGCCTTCAAACACAGAAGTCGAAACGAGAGATGGCATTTTTTTCTTTGAACGCCGTTTTTAGACAAATAAAGCAATAACCCGAAACCTATAGGAATTCTTGAATAAAACTAACGAAAAACTGTTAAACATTGCAAATGTTTATTATACTTCTGGTACTAGTTTCGGTAATACTGCGTTCTACAGCCAAAATCTACAGGAAAAAAGAACATCAAATGTGAGCTCAGGTTACATGTATAATTTAACTAATTAAACCATGTTGATGTTAAGTTACAAGTTGAAAAGACTTGTAACTTACAGCGAAAGCGAATTTATTAAATTATTAATTTAAAATTTATGAATACATGGTAAACATTGTAGAATCTGAGTGAAAAAATATACGAATATAAAATAGAAGAATTATGGTTAGAGCATCTTGGTAAGCTCTAAATCTACTTTACGACGCTGAACCGTTCCTGAAAATAACAACGCTAATCGAAAGTTCCAAGATTTTAGGTAAAAAGCGAATATTTGTACCGAACGATGATTTTACGACTCACACAAATTTGTATCTTAATAGGCAATAGGCTTACAACGCACTTCTAAAACTACGCAAATGGAAAGGCAGCAAAGCTAGGTCCGGGTTAGGGTGTTCATTGTCCAATGTCCAGGAATAAATTTATTTATTTTATTGTCCATTTCATTGAATCCAATGAAGTTGGCCTAGTTTTCACGACAAACGGCCATATAACCTGTCATTATGGTTCCCTTCTCACAAAAAAAAACCTTTTGCGGAATTTTATCTTTAGTAAGAGGCATGTTTTTCAAGAAAAATCCAAATGTAGCTTGGGGTAGAAATTTTACTGAATTTATATCCATATTTGGGAGGGTGACATCGGAGAATACTGCTTTTTCTGTTCACGCCTGTAAGAGTGCTCCTACATCTTTAATGAGCAAGTCAACGCAAAGCCCGTTGCTAAAAGCTTTAAGATGGTTTCATATTACATCTTTCCTTTATGCGATTTACGTTTTTCTCAAAGAGGAAAACCCGTATATTATGTATGTGATAGAATCAATGTGAATAGATTTGTTAAGGCCGTTAGATGGAAATGATTGGACCGCGGATAATTCGTTGACAAATTACTTTATCAAACAGAATCTAGGAGTAATAAATTTAATACCAGACTAGGACAGTTGAGGAATACAATATAAATATGACAACCAGATAAAATAAGTTACATTTGAGAATGTATAAATCTAACCGAGTATTGTGAATACTTTGCAAATCCTTTTTGACCCAAATTAGAACTTTTTTTAACATCAAAGTGAAGTCCTACTGTATTGGTGGGTGATACACAGTGACACAAATTTCTTTGTCAGCAATAAACTTTATTTGAGTCAAAGAAATATAACTATTAAATATCAGCAGCAAATATTCCTTAGAACTAATTATTTAGGTATAATTATAGCGAAGTAATATATATTTTTGTTCATATGGTTTATTCACAGATATCTACATTTGCTTGATGTTGATTGTTATATGCCTGACCATGTTGACTTGTTATATTACACCTGCGGTTAAACTGTTTTCAAAATATAAAAAATTTTGAAAGAGGGGACTACCGTAAAGCTGTCGTTTCCCGCTCATTATTTGAATTTTTAAATTGTTATTACACCGTCGATTGACCAGTTGTTTGACGATACTTGGATCTTTTTTATTTCGTTTGACAACCAACCGTTTTTGAGATACCCAAAGTCACCGCCCATGCTAGATTTTGATATCCTATTGCTGCTAGTGATACATTCCGTTATGTTGCTATTTGACCATTTTCCGCAATAGTTCGACCATGCTTGACCATATTTTGGAATTACTACCCCCAAGGTAATTTTGACCGTAACCTTGTTTCAAAATATGTTCGTAAATACAATTTATCATAGTAAAAAGTTCAATATTCACAATTTTTACGTTTGATCATTTTCCACAAACAAATTTTTTGTAATCTTTGAAAACGCCACCAATTTTGAATTACGGCCAATAAAGTGATTTTAACCGTTACCTCATTTTTGCGACCGTCTTACAAAATTGGTAGTCAAACCTCAGATTTGCAGTTATTCAACTTTTTATTATAATAAATTGCAATTACGTACATATTTTAAAGGAAATGAACGGTAAAATCACAGATCCAAAATATTAACAAACATGGTCTTTCGATTGAGACAAACGGTCAAAATTGCGATTATTTTACTTTTTACTATGATAAATAGCAATTGCGTACAGATTTAAGAGGAAGTAAACAGTCAAAATTACTTTGGCGGTTGTAATGCAAAATTGGTACCGATTTAAAAATCCAAAATATGGTCAAACACGGTTGATCAATTGGTACATTATGTATACGTTTAACGTCATCCACAGTTCTAGGTTGAACAGTTATCTACTTTTAGGTGCTTCTTATTTGATTATTTATTTATTAATCGTTCGGTATAAAAACGGGCGTAGCCCAAACCAGTACACACATACAGAAATACAAAACTATCTTAAGATAGTACGTATAAGACACAAAATTAACATAAAATTATTAAAATTATAAATAAAAACAATCAATGCTGGGAAATTAATCTGATAACGACAAGAACAGAAAGAAAATTTGAATGAGCAAACAAACTAAAGTCACAAAAAAAAGAAAAGACACTATGTCAGACAAATGCTGGTAAGACAATGCTCAAGGGGGACGCAAGACTCGCACCAGCTTACGTTTGAAGGAGAGGAAAGAATTATTGAAGGGATCTACTGAGGAGAAAAAACTATTGTAGGATGCATTTAAGCGGTTGACAGGAGAGTTCTGAAAGGAATTGGTATGACAGAAATAATAACGTAAAAGGTTAGAGGCGCGGGAGGGGTGGGTAGGACATTAAACAAAAATGCTTGGAGTAGATAAGGAGAATCAAAATTGTTGTTCAGAATTTTGTACAAGAATTCGCCATCTTGAATGCGCCGGCGAATCCAAAGAGGAACGAGTCCAAATACCTGACAGCGCTGCTCATAAGAGCATACGGGTAGATACATATCGCTTCTGGATTGACTCTACCTGATCAATGTACGCACGGTACTGCGGACCCCAGACCACAGACGCAAAATTTAAGATACTGTTGACGTATGCGTTGTAGAGTATGTTGATGGTCGACAGAGTAGAAAAGGACGAGGACAGTCTAATAACAAAACCCAGCGCGCGGAAAGTCTTTTGGGTAGAATATTTAATGTGGGAGTTAAATAAAAGTTTGTTGTCCACAATAACTCCAAGATCCCTGATGCAGCTGACACGCAAGATTTCATTCACTCCAAGACTGTACCCAAAGTCGAAAGTATAGCGGCCTCTGGAGAACGTAATTGTTTTGCATTTTTCGTAGTTTAAAAGTAGCTTGTTATCGAGGCAATATTGGGTGCAATCAGTCCTGGGGGACGAGATTTTGGCGAAATTTTTTTTGTCGTCAGCATACATCAGGAAATCGGAGTGATGGATATCTTCGCAGTAGAATCTCAGCGTAATTGTTGTAGGTGTGACAACGAAACAATATAAAATAACTAGTCTGTTTGTGTATATTTTCATATTTTGTAGTTTATTGTTTTAATTAATTTGGCATCCTTCAAATAAATAGTAGACACATTAAAGTTTTATAAATCAATCAGAAAAAAATACCCTACAGCCCTTCTAAGTGAAAAAGTAAATTGGAAACCTTTTTGGTTGATATACCCCACTGAGCGTCGGTCGACAGACTACAATTCGATAACTGAACGTCTCGATGACATCTATTCCGAATCTTAAGCCTAGTTTAGAGCAGAACAACATCACTATACAATTCTGTCGCATGCCAGGTACATGTTTCCTGCTGTGTGTCGTTATTGCTCATGTCGCATGCGTCTGTGCAACTGAAAAAAAGTGTTACCACATGTTATAAATAAATAAGTGGGTTGGTCAAATGAAAAAAAAACACTTATGTTTATTAAGGAATGCAGAATATATTAGTGGTAAATAATCGATTAAAATAAGCAGGAAATTGAGAAAAAAGAAGGTACTACACAATTAAATACCTTTTATCTCATTCTTACACACATTATATTACAAATGAAATACTGATAGAGACAGAAAGAACACAACATATTTGTAAATTTGGTCATATACATGGTCGACCATTTTAATCTTAGCATTTGTTTCTTGTAACGGGCGCACCCAGCGAAAAAAAAAACTTGGACGAAGGAGGCATAAGAACGTGTTACTGGTATTACTACAGATTGCGCTAGTGACGTAAAAGGATGATCAAGTTTAGTTTCTTTTTTAATTGAATGTCGTATATTTTCTCTGTTTATTTTTTAATTCTTTGCAAAATTTTAGTACATGATGATTTCCCTATACTTTGCAGTTTTTGCGTTGTTGGCTTTATTTTGTTTATTTGATTATTTTTCGTTTAAAACGGCATCTTAATCTTAACCAAATTATTTCTGATTTAGAATGGATGGTTCTATCAATTTCAATATTAAATCCAGTTAAACCCCATATCTGGAAAAAAATATATATATATCTGGAAGAAACTACCTCGCCAACTACGGCCAGCAGAGGTAACCAGTTCGATATATTATCAACAGCATACAAGGGGCCATCAGAAAATACCTTGAGTTCTAATACTAGCATGCAAAGGGCCAGTAGGAAGGACTCTGAGCTATTTTACCAGCATTCAAGGGGGCAGCGCAAATAGACGGAGCTGTGAGTTTTCCCGCCAGCACAAGGGGCCAGCAGTGAGACTGATTTCCAGCGGGAAATACGCGGGCAGACGAGTTCAAAAATATACAAAAACAGGATTCTCCAAAATAAATGCACACAAGTAAAAGTTATACAATCAATAAAAACTTATTACTAACAAAATAAAGCTGAATTTATGTATGACGAACGATGTTTCGTTACAACCTGTTCCGCAAAAACGATATATTACCTAGGCTGAGGGCGCAATATTCTTCAATTATCTTGAGAACTATTGCAGCAAACTGAAGAGTGGCTATAGGATACTTTTGTGGTGTAAACTGTTTGTCGCTGCGAAAGCGTTTGACTTGTGTTGCCGGCAACATTTCATGGAGAGTACGTTTGTCAATGCCAGTTTAAAATATAAATCGACTTTAGATATATAAAATCTTTGATTAATATATCTTTGAGACAGTATTGGATTCTTGCTTATCTCTGATAAGCAACAACACCCAACGAATAATCTCAGACGAAAGCGCGCGGCGGGCTCGCTATTCACCTTGTTTTTTTATATTCCAGTAAATAATGCACCCGCCTGTATCTGTCACTTGGAGTTCGCAGGACAGGATTTTAAATTTCCAGAACAAGCACGTCAACCTGTATCCGTATTCTGTCTAGGAGCGGCCGTTGTCATCCGAGGCGCGAAAAATAAACCGGAACGTAGCACATATAGCGAGCGGTCGTAAGCGTTTCCGATCAACGTTCGAAAGGAGGCAGGCGTAGATTGAGTTTTCGCTTTCTCACACCGCGCTGACGAATCGCGAATTGAAATAAGATCGACTGGTGGATGTTTTCCACTTCGGCCTTCCAGATCGTTAACGAAAACATTGTAATTCTTCGTCGGGCGGGAGCACGCTCGAGTTGCCCGTTACGTCCGGACGTCAAACCGAAATCCCTCGATTGAACAGCGATGCGGGAGTGCGAGAAAACGGAGAAGCGAACGAAAAAACATGGACGTTTATTGGCCAGGCCAAGCGTTCCCCACAGGCCGCTGATTTAAATTGGGTTATCCCCGGAAAGTGGTTTAATATTTTCTGGAGGGGAAAATTCGCCGGCGCATCCACAATTTTTGAATACGCTCAGTCCCAATACAAAATAAGCTAAAGTGGTGTTTTCTTCTATTGTAAAATCTATAGATCTCAGGATTCCATCAAAAGGAGTCTCCAGAAATTAATGGCTTGAGGTGAACGGATAAATAAACATACTTCAAACAGAAGAGGAGAAATAATTCACGTTACCGCTGAATGAACTCCATTGACTGCTTACAAAACTATTCCAGAAGTTGCATCAAGCAAAAAATGCTCGCCTTCAGAGCGCGTAAAGCGCCCTTTATCAGTTCACACGTATTTTTTTGAAATCGCTGATCACTGTCCATCCACAGACCGAGGTTACTCACACAGTTTATCAATGGAATGCGGTCTCTACCAAGAGTCATGATAAAATCGCGCTCTACGACAGTTCTTGCCCTTCTGGGACCGAACAAAATGCTTGTGTCTTGACCGGTTTCAGGGCAGGCTGGTGGTTCTCCGAAAACTCTGCGACAACGGACAACATCCGGCACAGCGTGTCCTGAGCTAGTCGGGCCTGAGACGGATCGACCGAGATGTACTGCGTGTCGCCAGTATATTGATACTAGTGGCAGCCCGCAACTAACTGAGGCAGATCAATTGTATAAAGTGTGTACATTAGCGGTAACAAAATGGCGCTCTGTGGAATGACAAACTCCCATCGAGGCAAACACGTTCGGTCGTTGAGTGCCCAAGCTTGGCCGCACTGATATTCAGCCCAATGGAAGCCAATATCTCGGCCAGAATCGCGTGGTTAACCGAGTCAAAGGCCTTACTGTAGTCCGGCAGCACCAAAGTAAGCCGTCACTATATCGTCGGTAACATCAGTGAGAACCATGGCGCAACTGTAAGAAAGACTGAAATTCCGGAAGCAATTGCGAATTTTCAATATAGCTCGGCATTTGATGCTCTAGAAGCCTCTAGAACAGCTTCGGGGGAGTAGGCAAAATACTAATTGGGTGCAGATCACCAAGGTTCGTCACGACAGTCTTCTTTAGGATGGGCGTAATCAGGGAAGCCTTCCACGCAACCGGAAAGACGGACTCGGAAATGCATGCGTTGATAATGTGGGTGATCAACTCAAACGCCACATGTGGGCAGAGGCCAAGCATACGCAAGTTGATCCCGTCAGACCCTATCACGCCACTCTTAATAGTAGGAAAGCGCTCCAGCACCTCGTCAGAAGTGACAACCCGGAATGAAAATTCGCTTGAAAATCGCACAATTGAGAGAGGATTTTAGTTTTAGTCGAACATTTGAAATTGAGGTGATGCATCTCTCTTCAACGGGCCACCTAGTTTCTTCGCAAAGATTGGCACTTAAAACGAAAGTATGCCTTTTTCTTTCTCTGGATGGCTCTATTCGTCTCGTTTCTCAACCTGGCTCTTCGATGCACGATATCGTCTAAGTGCTGCATCCCTGGTTTTCATCATACCATTTTACAACGAATGTTGTATGTTAGCCAGGGTGCTGGTGGTCTATAGGGAATGAATTTTCAAACAGGAGCAGTACGGTCAAAATGTGCCAACACATTATCCGTGAAAAATATTACCTTCTGATTGTGGTGCTCGATGTCGTAGATGTTGTGCCAACTTACGACAAAAAATCAGCCTTAAAAACATCTTCATCAAAAGACCTGTATGATCGCGCTCGGATCGTTGGGCGAGGGTCCTCATTATGTCACAGCTGAAATTCGACATACGTATATGGCTTTGTGGTCAGACATTTCGCTGCAGTCCAGAGTTCCAGTAGGGTAGGTATCAAAATTATTGTTAACGATAACCAAATCCAACAGAGTAGAGCCACTATCAGTGATCCGGGTTGGTTAATCAATAATTTGTTTAAGCTGTAACGACTCCAGCAATTCGGTGAAATCAACAGAAACCACCATCTATGCGCATTAAATTGATGTTAAAATCTCCCAGACAAACAATAGTATCGTAATTGATCGCCAAAAAGCGATCAGAACTGCCCTGTGGCGGTCCATAAACGGCTTCGAGCACGATATTTACTCCGTTGACAGCAACACTCGGCCAAAGTTGCTCAAGATCGATCGTTGAAGACTTGAAGATTATTTCAGCAGTCAAACGGTGCTTCACAAAAAAAGCTACGCCGCCGCCCTTCCCGCTCTATCACACCGCAACTGGTAGTGGGAGTCCATCGAAAACTTTGCGTCAGCCAGCTAATCAGCAAGACACGTCTCGCTCAGCGCGACCACATCAAAATCGACCAGTGCAGAATGTCCGAAGGGCTTATAATGAGTGGGAAGATACCTAATGTTTAAGTAGCAAATCTCAACGGACATTGTTGAAGGTACAAGATATCCCACGTTGTAACACTGTGTACCAGAAAAGTTACGATACTACAACAGAATTAATCTACATCTAATTAAGAAGACGTCAAGATAACCAATATTACTGATTAGAAACAAAATTAAATTACATAAAAGTGGAACGTTGTAAACTATATATTCTGGTGCAGCTTCTTGGTGGAGTTGCTCCTCAGGTTCATTCAATCAGCCTGGCTGGCCTCTGGAGGAACCACCTCAGAATCAGCAAGCACCAAAACTTCTCTTATACCCACTATGTCGTCGACTAAGGTGGGAGTTCAAATCACGGCCTAATCGTAATACCTTGCATCCCCGACCAAGAGCCGCTGACCGCGAACGGACGCCCGCACCCCGTTTATTAGCAGCTCGGCTCTAACACCCAACAAAGCCTTCTTCTCCAACAAGTCCTCCGGTGCAAGATATCTGCACAACAATCACACCAGGGTGGTTCTTCAGTTTATGACAATTTGCCAGAATTTGCCTCTCTTCGGACCAAGCCCGATGAAAACCTTACAAGGACGGAAGGATTATTACTGGTCCTGCCCAGACTGTACGCGTCAGCGATATCGTTTAGCAATACGGAAATGTTAAGAGTATCGCGGAAAAACTGCACAGCTATAGAGCACTATAGGGTTTCAATATATTTACATCTTATCTACGAACACTGCTAGTATGTACTAATTACAGTAATCGTCCTGATTTTTTTTGTCAAACAACATGATAATTACTGGATATCTCATTTACCGTTTCTTGTCATTATCAATGCTACATACATCTGTTACTCCCGTAATACTAACACTGAACTCCAGCTTTATTTTTTCCTTGAACATGTAGTCATTCATTAGTCCCCGAATTGAAACGTCCTCTGTCGGTGTAAAAGTAAACTTTGAAATATGACCGCATGGCATGTACGAAGTTTCGTATTACACTCGCGCGGACTGTTTCGGCCGGTTACTTTCCCCAAATTGGTCTCTCTGCCCACATATTTCAAGCTGTCTTGGCGTGTTGTTGCCAACTTTATAATTACCGCATGCCGGCGGCTAGGGTCTGGTCGGCCTTAGAGTATGTTAAAAATGTCCATTGTTAATTTCCTCCCAAGCCAGAAATGCGAAATTTTAGCCTTAATTTACGTTAAGTTCGACCCCCGTCCGCGCGCGTCGACACAATTTGTTTTCTTTTTTGTTCGCTTTACGCCGACAAATGATTTCGTACACTGTTTCTGTTGTAGAGGCAAATTAATGGAAGGGAATTGCTGGAGCGGTGTTACTTATGCAGTTCACTTGGGGAGTTTTAGGATTTTTGCTTTAATTAAGGCCGGCTTGGCATACCTTAGCTTGTTTTGAGCTAAAGTTGGTATAATTAGCGAGTTTTGCTCTGAGGATTTATTCCTAATTTAAATTGTAACGACTGAATAGTTTAAATTGTTAGGCGTGTTTATGAGGATTTAGAGCTTTCATTACAGCTATGGTATGGACAGACTTTGTAGAAACTGTGCGCGCTTTGTAATTTATGGATACATATATGTTTAGTTTGTTTTCAAGTCTCTACATATAGATCGTGTAACAGCAAACATCACATTTATTATTATATATTATTTATTTTTTCATTTTTATTTTTTATTTTGTATATGGATGTATAAGAATAAAGCCTATTATTATTTAGGTCTACCTATTATTAGGTCTACCTATTATTAGGTCTACCTATTATTAGGTCTACCTATTATTATTATTTACATTATTTAGTCATGGACATATCAGATCACCTTATATTGTAAAACAGGGTTAACTGAAATCAATGTTTGGATGGCAAGTCTAGTGGGGCGTCTATATAAAAGTTGATTAAAATTTGACGCTCAGCATGGTGATGTCGTTTATTAGTGGATGTCGAAGTTATGTTTAAATTTAGTACAGTTAAATTCCACCTACCGAAATACCTTAATAATCTCAAGTGAAATTTAAACTAAAAAAAGAGTGGCATCAAAGTCGATTATAGACCCGGAGAAAAACCATTGCCATTGGCTGTCAAATGTCCGTAGGAGGAGTTAAGTACCAATTTCCGGGGAAACAATTGCACCTAATGATATAAAATTGTTTACAAGTACTCGCATGACCTTTGAGCAAAAATCAGGCATCCTAAGAATGACCAATGCGTAAAAATGTGTTAAAAATGGAAATGAATTAGTCTTTCGGCAAAGGTCCGCATCACGATTATTGATCTTAACAGTAAAAACTTAAAATCGCACACAGAAACCAATATTTACAAAGTAATCTGTATGTAACGAGAATGTGTTTCATATAACAAATATCACCCTCAAAAATGTACATATCATCATAATGACATCAATTTCAAATTAATATGACAATCCTTCAGAAAATGGGAGCGTTCTGTGAACGTAACCGCTGCACAAACTTATCAGCGAAAAATGTATGTGTTCAGTTGTCACTTCAACACATGTAAATATCTGTGACGTTTGCGCTCATAACACTGCTTATGGCAGCAAACTCGTTTAGCGAATACTTAACTGTTTCACACTAAATAAACCTAAACCCGTTTGCGTTGACTCTCAATGATTGCGTTCGCTGAACGCCCGCAATGATACGGTTATGTTACAATTTTTAGACCATTTCGTTACCACGTTATTGTCGAGTCACTCTAGATTTTTAATCCACAGTAATACATTAAGATCATATGCAGTAGATGGAAACTTTCTAACCAGAGTGCGGAATTATAAGCATTTATATTTTGAAAATAAGCACGAGAAATGAGAAAGAAGCAGAAAAAAAAGCGTTATAAGAATACGTATACCTTGTATTATTTTTGTATATACCTATGGATTTATTAGCACACACACACACATCATACAAAACATTGGTATAACTGAGGAAATTGATACTTAACACTAGAAATAAACTATACACTCTTATAAGTAAACGCTTTATCAGTTATTAAAAAAAAACAAATGTATTCGCTTATTATACGCAGGTAGA
Organism: Aphodius sticticus; assembly: GCA_963966075.1. Taxonomy (NCBI): domain Eukaryota; kingdom Metazoa; phylum Arthropoda; class Insecta; order Coleoptera; family Scarabaeidae; genus Aphodius; species Aphodius sticticus. The sequence goes on from OZ014510.1 coordinate 25,904,860, forward strand.
GATGCATTGAGCACCTCAGAGGTATACTGTGTTAAGTACATAGGATTTCAATGTAACTTCACACAGTTTCCTTCGGAGGGAGTTAAAAGTGACACATTTTTCTTAGTTCAAATTATCTCTATATTTAAACGTAGTTGAACAAAGCGAACAAAAAAATAATTAAGTTAATACCTATGTATTACTGAAACAATGTATTAATGTCGTATGGCTAAGAAGTGAATATTAAACTTAAATATTTTCATTTTAATACTGTGAAATAAAGCGACAAAATATAACAAAATATGCCTAAAATCAAAACAATCACTACCAAGAGACAAATCGTAAAATAAATAATTGCAACTCACTGTTTTCATGCTCATTCTGCAGAATATTTTATTGTTTTGAATAATTAATTCGGTATTTTTTTATCTGTGTGGCAGACAGCCATTTATCCTTAATAGCATTTCAAATACACTAAAAAGTGGAAAAACTGTTGTATTGTGCGCACGTTTATAGCTGGTATATCACAATGCAGTAGAGGCGTTTTGGAGTGATTTTTGCAAATTTTGGAGTCGCAAATGCGCACACCTACGACCTAGGCCCCCTACAAAATGGGTATAAACACCCCAAAAAATCTGTAAGAAGTTGAAATAAGCAAAATATCTGCAAAACCTGGGAAGAAAGCAAAATAAGCAAAATAAAAATAGCGCCAAATGCTTTATTTTTTCTGAATTCGTGGAGATCCTTAAGCTTTTTAAACTGCTTACATTAAAACTGTCCAAACAAAATACTTAAAATCCAGACTCTACTTATAACAGTCGATAGCTGATAGTTCCCGTAGTAACATACTTAGAATCATAGTTAATGGAAAGATTTATAATTAATGAAAAACCATCAAACAATTGTGCCTGACCGACTTTTATTATTAATTTCCCAAATTTCACTATCGTAAAAATAAAAATACACATTATGGTAATTTAGCATAATTCAAGTAGGTTTTGGCGATTCCACGTCAACATATCGGAAGAAATGTCCCTCAACCGATCGGTTGATATTAGAAATGTCAACCGATCAACCGATTTGAATCCAATTATACCAAATCAACCGTTCATTTTCTCGTATATATTCCCGAATCCTTTTGCTGGTAAATTTTGTCCGCTACAGTGCGGTATTTTTATTTTCTATAAAATGCTCTTTTTTACTACTAACCATACGACGCACAACAACTAACCAAATCACGCTTGACGTTCATACATTTTCTTTCATTTTTGATAGTCCAATTGGATTTACGGATCCAAACAACTGCTGTTCAGGTAGTTAACGTATCCATAAGTTTTAATCCATAGGTCATTTTGTTGGATAAAAATGTTTACTCTGTTTTTTTGCAGTTTTGTAGTGTAACACATTTCGACTCCATGTCCAACGAAATTCACAATCATTTGAACCGCGAGTCGACCTGGCCATTCATCAGTAATATTTCTTACAAATAGTCTTTAGTTCAACAAACGATACATACAACAAAAGCATTAACAAGTTTTGTTATTCAAATTTTAAATAAAAAAAACACAGTGAAAAAAAAAGTTCGAAAATTCGACTTACTGTAAAACTACTATTATTTCATCTTAACATCCTCATTCACAATACCTCATATGTGATCATATTCCTGTATAATTAAACTATATATATATTTCTACACTTCAGATATCTTAATACGAATAAGTTTTTGTTCCTAGTATTTAGATATTGTGTTTGTTCTTAAAAGCAAATTTTAAAACACTGTTCTGATACATCTATTGACCATATTCTCACACCCTTGACTTCAACTTTCACGAAAAAAAGCTTAAAAACTCCAAGTCCAAAGCACACCATCCATAAATATTTGATAAGCGCGCCCATACTTGGGAAACTTTTGAGAGGGCTTCGGAATTTCTGAAGGATTGTCACTGGCCACCAGAATCGAATATTTATCTCGCGCTCGCTTTGCAGGCTCGTTATCGCCGGATCACTTAAAAGACTCGGAGCAACATTTCACGCTGAATACCGAACAGCGGAAGGTGAAACTTTTCAGCGTTCGGTTGCTCGTCCTGGTTTGCCAATTTGTCAGTCGATAAATTGAGTTACTATTATAGCGCTAATAATCTAGTGGATGTGCTCATCAATCAGCCGACCCAAATGTTGATCCGTAAAATAAATTATAAGTAAACACGGTCTATGTACACAACGACGACCGCCTGAAAATGGCCATGCCGATACCGCTGTTTACTTTCTAGAAAATCGATGCTGCTATCTGCGATGATTATCATTCGAGGGCGTATTAGCTAGCCATTACTTTTCTAGTATAAAATAGATATAAACCAGCTACAAATAGTCTATTTTAATAAGGAAATACACAAATTCATTAGTATCCAGGATGAGCACTAGAGTTGCATTGCTCGATATATCTTAAGCAATTGGAAACAATATTTTAAACAAAAGTTGTTTGGCCCGACATTTTCTCCAACTGAAAAATATTTTTATTTACACAGGATTAGGATTGACCTGTATATCAAACCATATTATGAGCACTAAACAATTTGTACAACTATATCAGATTGTACCTACGTAAAAATGTAAAAAAGCAGTTCCCGAGACATTCAATTGTTTGTCAAAAAAAATTGGCAGTTTCAAGCCCTTTTTAAAAGCTACGTATGCCCGTTTTAAAAACTACTTAAAGACTATATGTTTGCATATTTTGTCCTAAAAAAAATGCCACTAACTAAAGCCATACCTAGATGATGATATGAAATATATCATATGATATGATATGATATGGGTTATCGTCGCATGTGGCATTTTTTTACCATTTTCAAATAACTTTTTTGAGGGTTTAAAATGGTACACTCTGTATATTATTTGCTAACTTCACAGTCCCTTAAGTTCTTTTTACTTTATATTCCATATGCCCTATATCTAGTTTTTACTACTTTTTGTGATGTTTGCAATTTAAATAGTTGTATGAATTATAGTGCCTTAATATTGCTGTATACATAGTATGCTTGGTAGTTTGAGTGTGTTTTTAAAATATTTAAAGGGTTATAGAAGAGATCATTTAGTATTTATTTAACAGGTTTTATTCATATCAAAGAATTACGAAATTTTATAAGTATGTTTAGCTATTTTTTCAAGCTTTTAGCGAACACACCCAGACACCTAGAAACTCCATTTGTACCCCTTAAGGGGTATCCATGCCCCCTACGTTTTTCTTGCAAAACACGCAGAAGTTCTGAGGCTTTTTCTCAGCAATTAGTTCACATAATCGTAAAAGATATATAATTTTGCGTCTAGTGATAGTTTTAATAGTTCTGTTCGTTTTTGACAAATCTATTTCTGAATATGATATAAAATTGGCTGACTTTGCAATTTTTTTACGAAGAACTCAGGTTAAAATTGAAAAAAGTACCACATAATAGGTCTAAGTTACACCTTCCTCTATAAGTGTACAAAATTTCACGTAAAAATATCAATATTTTACATGCTTTTTCACTCAAAACTTTACTTGTTCGAGTACCTACATGAATAAGTTATATTTTATCACGTAGCGTGGATACAACAACAACAAGTAATACATATACATTACCACAGCAAGTAATACACCTTTATCTATAATTTGATGTATAACATGAGAGAATTGATACAACATTAAGCTGACTATGGATGCTTATTTTATAGGACGTACCAGCAGTACTGATTCCTCTTAAGTGACCCTTAATCAGTGCATTTTTTAGGTGGACTCCCATGAAAGTTTGTTCAAATTGCCACCAAAATATTTGCGCATACGTTTCATAGTACTGGTATATGCGCGCGAAAACACTAAACAAATAGGAAACGCTAAAATCCCAACTTTATGAGCAACGTTTGATAACGGATTCGTATTCAGTAGATACATAAAAACAACCAACAATATCTATTTACAGTCATTGTAAAGTAATCAAAATGGGCTACTTTTCTGGAGAGACAATCCAAAATTAGAATAAATGAATGATAATATGAGTAATATTAATAACGTGAATAGAAACCGGATTATTAGTAGGTTTTTTTCAATAGATTTTTTTGCTTTGAATAAAAATCCGAGTCAAACATTTTATTTGATTTTTTTTCCATATTTGGTTTTTGTGTGTGAGTACGTAAATCACATCAAAGAAACGCAGTCTCTTCAACACTTTCAGGAGTCAAAATATTTTCACTATAGATAACCTAAAAGTACAGGGTTTAGTGTCTAGTTTAGTAGTAATTTGAAGTTTTTATGTCCCGGGTTCGTTTGCCATACGATTGCAAATATGGCAAAATATACTTACAAAATTCATGTAAAATTTGATAACCGTAAAATAGGTTTTAAATTATCAATCTAAATTATCAAACTACCAAATACCCTGTATACAGAGCAATATTAAGGTACTACTTACATTACATTTCGTTAAATTGCAAATATCACAGAAACTAGTAACATTAGGTGTATAACATACTAGATTCAACACATATTACACAGGTTTCCATTAAATTTTCCATTTAATAAACTTAAGAAAAAGCCGTTTAAAAATGACAAAAAATTAATACGTGGTAGGATTACAATGGGCCGCGAAAAAAATTACCAGTGTGTAGTTTTTACGTAGCTTTTGAGATAGCTCTGCAGTTGCAATTTTTTGACAAACAAACAAATATCTAGGAAACTATTTACTTTACGCAGGTACCACTTGGATACAACTGACAAGACAACTTCCTTTGTATTCATAATATGGTATGATATAAAGGGCATTCAATTTTGATTCAACTTGATTGTTTTTCCACCACACTATCGGCTACTGCAATTCTAATTAGTAATCACTCACCATCAAGCATTTTTTATTTCTACCTGCATAAAAATACAATACTTACTTATCAATGCTTTGCTGATGACTGGTAGTCATATTTGCTTATATAAGTACTATACGGTTCCATAAAGTGTAATTTGGCAAGGCAGACCGACTTCAATAACTTACCTCTTAAATCCGGTCTATGACGCGCTTCCGGTCCAATGGAATGAGGCAGACCAAGTGATGAGGTAACCACATATTTTTTCTATAATTTATAATTACATATAGTATATTCAGATATGTTGTGTTATGAGGGTATAATTTAGTGGACTCGAGCTATTATCAACTACTTCACATTGTAGATATTTTATTTTTTGTTTATTATATGCTTTTTAATAATGATAAAAAATTTCTTATTCATGCTGAAAGAAGAAACATCGGTCATGCATTACAACACAACAACAAATTTAGTTGTGGTTTTCTTAACACAAGTCCTTGATGCGTCAATACGTGTTTTAGCATAGTTAGAAACATTGTCGGTCCAATCTCATAGTAGCGAGATATATGATTCCATTGCAGGGGTGTTGAACAGCGCCTCATTCTACAAAATTTGAAAATCCGCTCCGGCACTAAGGACAATAACCGTTGCAGCGAACAGTGGCGTAACATCCGAGACCATTCAGCGTTACCGTTTCCGCCACTAAAGATATGACAAACGCTAATAGTTTTACACATATATGCACCCGTAAAATTTAACCGTTGTTTCCCGTGCGCAGCGCACACTGAAAACCGTCCTTCTTATGGAGTATTTTCAGCTGGAACAGTCCAGCTTAATCGTACCTGAAGCGAGTGGGGGGTGGGACCGTATCATGCCCGGCTTTAATGTTTAAGTTGGCGAACTTGCGCCCAACGGACCCAAGTTTCCACAGCAAAACAGCCGACAATAAAACTAAAGTAACTGTTGATAATGTTCCCTAAAGTTCAGTTTAATAATTAGCACTGGCATTATGCTAAGTTCGACGCCGGCTAAGTTCCAGGATACCGGAGCAGGTTACATCATGAATTACTGATTGTTTAATGGCTGGCCCAAAATAGTACGGAGCGCTCGGACTTCCTTCTAACTTTTTACAACCGGTACCTCGAGTAATAATGAATAATGATTATTCCTAGCTGAGCGGAGCTCCGGTAAACAATTAGGTACTGTTATTTCTAAAAATTGCACTCAATTAGTAGGTGCATTATACCCACATGTTTTATAAGACGCATCAAATGACCGAATGCGCTAACACGTTTTATAAAACGAGTATAATATTTTTTCTACTTAGCGTAATTGAGTCTTTACAAATTTAGAAACTGCGCTTATATATTATGAAACGGTAATTATGGTGCCGAATTGTTTTCATTAGGACACCGTTGAGACATAATGAGTCCATTAAGGACACAAAAAGATAATTACATCGTTTTAGTAAAAATATCTTCATAAATATATTAGCTTGCCATTTAAAATATTAATAGCAATCAATTATTGTAATTGTATTGAATAATTTATGTTTTTAGAACCAATTACAACAGCTGTCATTCGTGCTTCGAAGTATTTAGATATTACATAGTTTTGTCGGATTAATATTAAGTACAAAATAAGCAATGCACTGAACACTGGATGTGTCGTTTCGCGTTTGGAATATAAATTTTTAGGGGTTATGGCCATTTTCATATCTTGAAATAAAAATGCAATGTTATATGGAACATTGCGTCTTTATTTCAAGATATGACTTTACCTAGTTCCTAGCGGACCTATTTCTGAAATTAGTTTCCACTGTAAACAGTATATCATAACAGTCAAATGGAATAAATTAATAATTCCATGTTATGTTGCCTCAAATCTAATTGCTAAAATATGATAATCTTTTTTCTTATTCCGGCGGTATTTAATACGAATCAAAACTAAAAAGTTTCATATCACTATTAAGTGCCATGCTTTGAATGCAGTGAGAGTTCTTTGCTTTACTACAAACAAAAAGCAAAGCTTGTTTATTATTCTTTTGGAACGTATCTCAAATGTCAAATGAAATAAGTAACATTTGTGTGAAATGTAGTAGTAACTTTGCCAAATTTAAACATACACACATACATATCCTTTATCTCATCCGATAAGCCACTATCATGAGGTTCGCTCGAATAAGACTGTAGATATAGCATTATGACTATATTACATAAGTGTATTTAATTTAGTCAATAAAAATCTCGGAACCTACTGATTTTGATGAAACTTTTTAACGTTTGTTATTGCAATTTGAAAATCAGAAGTATTTCGGCTGTCGTGTTCAAGCATGTACATTTTTAAATTATCTTTGTAGGATTTTACAACAGAATTACGAGATAATGTAAAATTATTCGAAACTTAAATTTTCTTATTGTTTTCCCAAACCACTTATCACACCGATTTTGATAATTTGTTCACTCACAGAACTGAGCGCGGTTCGTGATGACGCACCTTAAGGCAAACCAGGATTGGTCACACGGCGGCGCGTGGTTCGCAGTACATTTAGATGAAGATGGCTCGGCAAAAAAAAAAAAATTTTTTAATGCAAGATTCACAGTTTACACAACTATTAAAATCTTACCTGACTGAGAGATACTTTAGAGTCAAACAAGGTGATGCACGCTCTGTTCTTAAGGAAATAAAATCAGGAGTGCCGCAAGGTAGTGTTTTAGGGCCGGTCCTTTACCTACTCTACACCAGCGACCTCCCAGCACTAGAAAATAACACGGTCGCAACTTTTGCAGACGACACGGCTATCCTAGCTGTTGGGAACAGCAATGAGGAAACGACGAGAAATCTCCAAACAGCTCTTGGTCATTTTCAGGTCTGGACAACGAAAAAAAAATCAAACTGAACGAACTCAAGTCAGTACATGTTGACTTCACCAATAAGAAAATACAACATATCCCGGTTACTATTAATAACCGAATAGTACCGTACGCAAACACAGCCAAATATCTCGGCATGACATTAGACGCCAGCCTCCGCTGGAAAGCCCATGTCAAAAAGAAAAGAAAGGAACTAGGAATCCGTTGCAGAGAAATGTACTGGCTGCCAGGAAGAAACTTCACGCTGTCTGTACATAATAAGCTTCTCTTGTACCAGCAAATTCTAAAACCCGTGTGGACGTATGGTGCTCAACTGTGGGGTTGCCCTAAAAAAAGTTACATTAAAATTGTCCAGACCTTTCAAAATAAAGTATTGAGAGGCATTGTCAATGCGCCTTGGTACATTAGGAATGATGATCTCCAGAAGTTTGTGTGCAAAGAAATCCAAAAAGTAGCAAGAACTCACGAGGAAAGGCTTCACCATCACGTACACGTTGAGACCATCCAGCTCCTCGACAACACCGAAATAATCGGAAGACTCAAGAGAAAGAAGCCTTTTGAGTTAGAGTGAATGTGAGTTAGTGGAAAAGCAGAGTAAGTGCAAGTTGTAGGTGTTAGTTCTAATAGCAGAGACAGTGCTACGTAGTGCGCAAGAAAAACGTGCCAAGTATACCAGGACCAACTGAGAGACATCGATGGGTGCCTGTTAGGCTAAGTTATACTAGTAAAATAAGTTAGAATTAAGTTACTCATTAGTCAATTATGACTAGATTGTGATGCACTTATGAACAATAAAATAAAAAAAAAGCAAGATTCACCGTAACCGATGTTATTTTTGTCGGAAATAGTTTTATTTACTTTGCACGAACCACTATGAACCTTGCTCGAGCCATTGGCCTATGTATCGCGCAAGCTTAAGCGTGATGCTATGTTTTTCTTGCCTGTAACAAGATGAAATAACTGAAGAGAAACCCTTCATTATCCTTATTCCCTTCATTATCTCTGCTTTTAAAGGAGATACAACAAAAACAGTAGTAACAACTGAAACCGGACAATAAGAACAGTAAGAACTATTGGAATATCTGGAACTACTTAGCTGATTTTGGCGATTTTTTATTCTTATGTTGGTTAATACCTAACATTTTTGTCAAAAAAGTTTTGCGATGTTGTCAGAAATCTTCCGTGTTTGATTAACTCACCAAAATCCTTAATTTCTCCACCTAACCAGACGCTTCCAGGATCAACTTATGCAATTCTGATATACGTAGATCTGCGACAGCCGAAATGTTCATGTTTTCAAATAAGGTATTAGTATTACAACAAACGTGTTAAAAAGTTTCATCTAAATTTGACCTGCAAAGTAAAAACTTCTCGCATCGCTTTATTTTCCGAGCAAGGTGCAATTCACACATTTTTAGCATCATAATTTCAACCTACATTAGTTAGACATTAGTTTATAATCTTTCTAGATAGATTCGAGCATTTTTAAAACAAAATACCATAAAATTAAAAATAAACCAATTTTGGTGGAGGAGCCGGGATAATTTTCCAGGGATCACCAATGGGCGTGGTGTCCGCGCAATTAGAAAAATAAGTGGCCGCTTTAATGGTTCTCAATTAAATCGGTAAAATCCCCATAAACCTTAGAGCGTGTCAAGTGCGTTATTTGCGAACGGTGGGCGGCCGTAGATTTCCGTGCGGCCCGGTTCGTTATTTACGACCGTTTCGGCATGCCGGCGAAGAAGGAAAAAAGAGGGGGACGTGATGCATTTGGATAAAAGCACACACTCTCTCTCACACATACTGACGCAGTGGCATATACTGAAAATGACCATAGTTTAACGGATCGATGGATAACGTGTGCTATGTCGGTTGAAGCAACGCACGGATACACGCGCACGCGACTTAAGGACCTTTGTAGTTCAGGACGCAAAGAAATAAAGTAAGTCCCATCCTTACCGGGAATAAGCATACGAAAAGACAAGGGAGTGAATCCCAAAAGTCATGTTTTTCTTTGTGTCACTGTTGCAACCGATAAGCGATAAGTGGCATTATGGAATCTCTCAGCCTGTTGGTGTATGCTCAACTTCATTGATTCGCGTGAACGATCCGTTATCCAAAATAAAATGCGAAGTACTGGCTTATGCAGACTATTTAAATGTTTATGCACTGATATGGCCAACCGAATGAATAACTGCACAGCGTTTCAATTCGATCTCTAGTTCAATTTACGAGTGGTCCATGAGAAACAACATAAATGCACAATAATTAGTGAGCAATTACTCTAGAAACACTAACGTCATCGAACAGCAATAAGATACATTGGAGTTCTATTTGCCTCGCAACTTAGCTTTGGCTAGCATCTTGATGGTATTATAGTGAGACTTCAAAACAATTGATACTGATATTTTTTTACCAACTTGATACGCGCTTCGATACAGAGACCATAATTCATGCCTACTTATCTTGCCACGTTTAGTTCAATCTCCAATGTAAAAATTTGCAACATATGGTATACTTTTTTTATTATTGATTTAAAAAAATTATTCTTTATAAAAGTTGGAATACGACGTAGCCACCAATATTCTTCAAATCCGTAACCTAGACTCGAGGTAATTGAGCCGGGTATACTTTGTATTACCTTATTATTTGAATGAAAATACCTAAACATTCCTATTAAAATCCTACTAAAAGTCATGTATGTTTGGTTGTATATCTCAATTTTTGGTAAGTTTGCAAAAAAGAAATTTTGAAGACATGATAAATTAAATTGCAAATTCTATATTAGATCTATATAATTGGCAAAATAAATTTGTAAAGACGATACGAAAATATCCAAGTTTTTTATACCCTCCACATTTACTGTGGTGAGGGTATATTGAGTTTGCCACAACATTTGTAACACCCTTAAGGTTACAGGTTCTCTTTTATTGTCAGAAAATAATATGCAAAAATAAAAACGCTATTTTCAAAAAAAAATATAAATTAACTAATATTCTACTACGAATAAACAATTAAATAAACATTATTTTATCTCGGGCTCAAAGATTCCGCCGTGCGCTGTAAGACAGTATCCGAGCCGTTTGTAGAAGTTGTCCCTCACGCCAGAGAGCGTTTCGGCTGTTACAGTGTTGGCAGCTTCTGTAATTTTTGCTCTCAACTCCTGTAAATTATGTGCCCTATTGACTTCATCAACATAAATGGTATTTTTAAGATAACCCCACAAGAAAAAATCGTTCGGAGACAGATCAGGTGATCTTGGGGGACAACGAATGTCGCCTGTCCAACTAATAAGACGGTGAGGAAATGCGGTCGTTAAAAACTCTCGCACCCTGGCCGCGTTATGAACAGGACAGCCGTCTTGCTGAAACCAAACATCATCCTGATCTACTCCGGGAAGGTTATAAATGGCGGGAAGTACTAGCTCTTGCAGCAAAGTAAGGTACTTCTGGGCGTTAAAGAGATCCATCGATAAAGAATGGACCAACTAAATGATTGCCTAGAATACCAGCCCAAACATTTAGTTTTTCTGGATATTTAGTACGGTAAGCATAACTTCGGTGCTGATTTTGTTGGACCCAATATCGAAGAATGGAAGGATTATGTTTACCATGTAACGGAAAAGTCGATTCATCAGTAAAAATAATATTTTGTATAAAATTTTCATCTGCGTTCGCCTTTTCCATTACAGTTCACAAAACTCCATTCTATGAATACTGTCCTCTGCGACGGTTTCCTGAGTCTTTGAGTACTTATAACTCCGGAAAACCACCCTTCTTCAGAGCCTTAGCAGCGGTTTTGTTACCAATACCCAATTCCTCGCCAATCCCTCGAGTGGATTTCTTATCGTCCAGTACTACAGAACCGCAGATTAGTACATCCCGTCGTTCTTTTGCCTCAATTTCTTGTGGACTTATCTCCCTTGGATGACAAGTACTGCACCTCTTTAGACAAAGATCTTTTTCAAATTGTTGCACAATATTGAAAATGGTTTGCCTGCACGGGATAGGTCTGCCTTCAAAAGTGATTGCAAACAAATCCACGTTCCACTGTTGCGCCGAATTGCCACCGTAATCCCACTATGATTGGCTGCCCCACTCAACCGACGTTGGCACTGTTGTCGCGTGATACGCTAGTTTCTATAGACCTATGCCTAATGTTTGCGGACACAATCTGTAGACTTATATATATATATATATATATATATATATATATATGTATAATGGATGTTAATTCTTTGCAGAAACCTGCATTTATTGCGGGCCTCCCAGTCATGCTTCAGCCAATGGACGGCTGACATAAACACCTCCATCTCGCAGTTGACGCATATGTAGTTCGACTGTAGGAAATTCTGAACGTCATCCAGCTCCAATTCGAGCTATTAGTGTTATTGTATATATATATATATATATATATATATAAAATTGAATCAATTTACCTATGTCCGTTTGTGAACACTATAACTATTTAACTGTTTATGATGTTATATAAAACATGTTCTTACTTTGTGGGTGGGGTCCCCAAATATATTTTACCTAGGGGCCCGGACTACCTTAGTCCGCCTGTGCCTATTAGTACATTACTTGACGAACACATAATTAAGGCTACGTTTTAAGGGTATGTCGCATGTTAATATAAACTGCTTGCTTGCGATTTATATCCGTTATGTGCAAGACGACACAACACGACGTTGTATCTACGACTATTAAATTCCATTTTATATCGAAATAATATTTTAAATGTACATATTTCTTAATGGTGGCGACGCGAACTGTCAATGAATTGCCAACCACATGGGCCGTCTGTGTCCAAGTCACAACTTGGCTGCTGTGTGTTGGGACACATGAGACTACCAGCTTTTGTACTTCATGTTTTTTAAATTGATTGGCATTAGTAGCAGATTACCTTAAAGAATGTTCCATAAGGTTTAATGTTCAATGTGAACAAGGCTTAAGGTGTGTTGCATCGGCAATAAGAACGCATGGCCACACGAGCGCACAAACTACACGCCACGTTTTTATTACTTTTAATATTTAGACTGTAATTAAATAATAGATACCGCCGTATTGTACGTGATCACGCGCTAGCACTCCGGTCTACGAACCTTAACCGTGTTTCGTATTCATGCCACCCGTAGATAATATTTTTAACCCGACCGCTGCAATAGAATTGCCCATAATGCAGATAACAAAGCTCATAGTGTACAATATTCATATTTGTTTTAAATTAGCTCGCTTAATGAGTATAATTTTAAAAAGGGGAAAATACGGGTTATATTAAAACTATAAAATAGCATTATCATTAATTTTATTTGTGTGCCAGGATAATAACGTTAATAAATAGAATACACGTATTTGACTGAGAAAAATATGCTTTTTTATTAATTTTAATAGCGGTTAAAACTAGACTCGAAGAGCGGCAAAGATATTTAAACCCATTTGAATCGAGTAATGGCAGTTAAAACTTACTCAATTGAGTACGTTGTATAAAGTATAAAGGTGATTTAATTTGCATTATAATTTAGAAATATTAATTGGGGGTTTTTCTAAGTTTGACACAAAATTATGACAGAATAAATAGGAATACTTGACGGTATGAATATGGAAATAACATTTTGGAATAGAGGTTAAAACGAGAAATTATGATAAGGATAATCCTTAACGAAAAATCATGTTAAGATAAACCTTAAGGATATTAAGGATCCCAACATTCGGCATTCGAAAAAAAATTCTATTGTAATCGCCACACAATTTAAACATAAATCAACTTTTTATTTACTTTACATTTTATTTTACATCAATCGAATGATTGCGGTTACCTAGGGTGTAAAAACAAAAATTTGTAAAATGAAAATTTTTTGTCGATAAAAGTTGTCTATATGGACCCACATATACCGTAAAAAATTAACTTAATTAAAAAGAAAAAATAGGTCTCCCGCTAGAGCCCTAACGTTGATAATTTTCTTAGTTAATACTCTAATGCAGGGGTTCCCAAACTTTTTGAGAGAAGGGACAAATAGGAATATAAAAAGACTTAAATGTCCGATTAGATTTGACTCTCTTCCGCAAAGTTAAATAAAAATACTTTTTAACAGCAATATCTTTTTAAAAGAGCTATCTGATGATATCTTGCACAACTTCCGTGAGCTATAACTAATATAACCAATCTAGTGGTACATACATCACTCTGTAGCAGTGTTTATTCAGGATTAAGTCTACCATCCCTGTAATTATTGTTGGAGTAGTTTGGGACATAACCAGTCAGTTTTCTGCTCAGATTAGATTTTTCTTTGTGCTAACTGTTGATAATGCTTTAATGTCTATAGTTAGTATGAACCTATATTACAAACATCTCGGTTATATCCATAAATGTTTAACGCGGTAAGAAGTTGTGTGATCAAGTGACACTCTGGTCGATTCCACTCATGATTCCACTGTAGTCGTTAGTGTCAATTTTGATCAAATCTATAAAAAAAAAATTCAAACTCGAATATTGAAATCATTTTTGGCAAAATTCTGAATATTACCTATTGTAACAGAGTGAGAGAGAACTCACAGAAGTTACAAGTCTACAAGTCTACAACAGAATTGTAAAAATTTTCATTTAAAATTGAAATTATTTCCTACATTACCATTTGTTTTTATAATACAATAATAATAATCCTACTTAGATTTAATTTTTGAAGAGGAAGCTAAAAATTATTCTAACAATATTAGCAGACAGATTATTATTATTATCTTAGCAGCCTTAAGCAGGTGTCTGCGTACCCAAAAAATCAAAGGGAATGCATTTTTATCACTTGTCTAACGTCATACGTATCTTAGGTAGCGGCACTTTTGTAGAAAGGGTATAATATGTAAATTTTATTTCGATACTAGCCACGATTCTTAAAAATCCCAAACCCATCTCCATAGAAACTACTGATCCACAAACTAAACAAAGACTTATCCACTAAAATGTGAATGATACAAATTATACAATGGGTGATATTAATAAAGGGAGCATATCGTTAGACTTCGTGTGTTTTGAATACGTAACTACATATACTTCATTTATTCGTTCTTTTGTTTAGTTGCTGAGTAGTTAAAGTTGATAGATACAAATTGCCACACGATTGCATATTTTACTAACGACAAAAATTATTTTAATCTATTACCTTTCAATTCCTGCTTATTCAAACTTTTATTACGATTTTTGTCAATTCTTCCGCCAAACTTACGTACTTCAAACATCGCAAAGAACATTACTAGTCGGCAATATCTTCTATCCATAATACTCTTATTCTAAAACAGCTTCGTAAATTTTTATATACGTAATCTTATTCAAATATCTTTTGTTGATATCGGCATGGAACCATTAAGTAGGTCATTGCTTCCTTGTACAAATAAAACTTTCGCAGTCGGTTTATCACACCCGTAGCCCGGCGAGAGCAAAAAATAATAGAAAAAGAAGGCGACGCTAAACTCTTTCTTGGAGCTGCTCGAGCGGAAGAGATAACGGAGAGATCTCGTCGCCAAAGTTTCGTTGTACTTTGGCTTGCAGGATCTCCTCCACGATTACCGATCCTTATTAAGTTATCCCGATTTTTGCGCCGGCTATCGCAGTCCGGGATAACCGCTAATTGGTTTAATTAGTCGCGGTTTGTTGTTCTCCCAGCGGACCCGAAGAAGAAGATCATTTCGAATTATCCATGATAATTGAATTATTCGAAATAATACTTTCCTTGTTACTCATATTAACAGGACTTCTTCTCTGATGCTGTACAGAAGTTACAAAGGATTGATATATTTCGTACCAGGGAAGATATTATTCAATACATTTTTGCGTTCCTTTGTTACAGAATCTTTAGATTCGACACAATGAACAGGTAGTATGCAACCAACAACGAATTTGCGTTAAAGGGTAGGTAAATTGAAATGCCAAATTATTATTTTTTCCTACTATGGCTGCGTTCGGATAATGTACTCCGTTGACACCGGGTACACCGCCCAAATGACACTTACGTGTTAATGGGTGTAAAAAGTGTAACGGTGTATAGTATTAAAATGTATGGTTAGGTCATAATATTTTTTTAAATTATAGTAAACTCCCATTTTATGTACTGTTGTACAATATCCGAACGCAGCTTATTTTGACCTTTATTTAACCCCTCACCTCCGAGCAGTCAGTTGGTCAGCAACGTAGGGTAGCTTGAAAGACAGTACAAAATGATTGAATGGAAGTGATGAACTTCGACTGAAGTTGTAGTTTTATATCTTAGCTTTAAAATTATTAATTAAAACAATCCACTAGAAACAATGACTACTATTTATCATAATTATATTAAATAAAGATTGTAGTGATTTAACATATTAGGTACGAATGTCATTGAATATTACGAATATTTAAAATGTTTTTTTCACAAATATCATTAAGATTCTCTTTGCCGAAATATAAACTTACTTGAATTTTTTTAAAACCAAGCAAGGCTGGTCTAAATTTATTTTAATTTAATGTCATTGATAGTCAAAGAGAACCAACATGATAAATGGTATCACGAAAGACAAGTCTTTTATAGTTCCAATTCTAAAGGTCTATAAAATTGTTTTCTAACGACAATAATTTTTTAATAGTTACGTAATTAATGTCGATACCCCATTTATTAACTTTTGCTTAAAAAGGGTTGAAAAATAATTTCCCTTAACTATGTAGTCTACCGGAAGTGTTTCGTAGATTCGGAATCCTAGCGGTAATACGCGTTGTATAGATACGAAATTTGTATACCCCCACATTTACCGTGGTAGGGTATATTGAGTTTGTCACCACATTTGTAACATTTGTAACCCTTAACCCGTAATTTTAAAGTAATTGATTTGAAATTTGGTAAACAAGCTTATCTCTTAAAAAGTGGATGTGGATGTGCAAAATCGTGCAAAATTTTAACTTCAGCCCGGTTGAAGATAATTTTCTTACTAGTTACAGTGGTTTTTTGATGTAGCATTGCACCCTGGAAAGTATGTAAAAGTAATAAAAAATTAAATAACGTACATCATTTTTGCTGAAAGTATTGTTTTCTTGTTTTTTTTTATTGATACGCAGAAGGAGATGCTTAACGTATTGATACTAATTTAAAAGATTAACCATCAATTTCAATCTGAATTCTTAAAACTAGGTACTTGTCTCTAATAGGCATCCACTGATGTTTATTATATTATATTTACTTATATTTAGTTTGTTCTAAAGAAGAAGCACTAACACTTCACTCACTGTGCTCTGCTTTTTACACATTTTACTGGTTCACTAGTTCGAAGGGTTTCTTTTTTTTAGTTTCTTTTTAGTACTCTCACTAGATTCTAGTTGTCCAGTAACTGCAGGGCCTTACGTTGACGTGGTGGCGTAGTAGAGATTAGTGCTTCCAATTCGAGAATGTTTTTTTAGAACAGGGATTGCGGTGCTGGAAATTTTCAATCCCGGGATCCCGGTGCGGTGCCAGCACCGGGAATCTAAATGTATGAAAGAAAATAGAAAATAAATATTTTAAACATAAGAAAACATAAGAAAACATAAACAGTAAAAAATATGCCTCAAAATATATGTCCTGAGAAACCCCAAAATGTTAACAGTTTCGTCGTTGAGCGATGATCTAATTTTGGTCAATACGTTAATATCCTGAAAAAACGTTCTCAGATTCCACAGGTCTTTGTTTTACTAAACTTATCTTTAGTTGTTCATTTTTTTTGATGTGATTTTAGAATCCATTTTGTCGTAGATGGCTTTATCAAGTTTTTATATATTAGATTTATTTCTAAACCAGCTAATTAATTATCAATAAAAATTTTCCAACAAATCCAATATTAATTTAGAGACTGTCTTTCCACTGATTTAAAGATGTTACAGGAAAATAATGACTTCAGAAAAATTATCGTGTTAAAATTAATATATTCGAGTTATTTCGAAACCAGTAATTCAAATATTATATGCAACAAAACATGTGAATCAGTTCGAATAGTAATTTAGAGATAATTATCTCTCAGAAGATGAAGTGCGAGACATTAACAATTAGAAAAAATAATCTAACTTAAATATCGGTTCGATTATATTCAAAACTTATCCAACCGATAATTACTTATCCTTCGATTTCTGGTCAACGTCACATCTTACTTTTTGTTTCCATAAGTTTATTTTTGGTGGGTCCGCCAGACCCAGTGGTGTTAGAAAAGAAGTTGGAAATTGCATTTTTTTTAAATTTTTATATACCTGCATTTTTGCGTGTAAATGTTACTAATATCAAACATCTTGACATCTTGAGCTCTGGGTTTGTTTGTTTTTAATTTCACTAAACTAAGCAATGAACTGTAATGTTAAGACGTGTAATGATTTTGTATGAATTTTATTAATTCTGGCGTATTCAAATATAGTTTAAAACGTGTAAAAGCAAATAGCATGTTTCCCTAAAATTTGACTTTTACAACGCTGGTGATTCCTCAAGATTCATTTATGTTTAATTTCGTTAGATTAATGATGACAGGTTATAAGTTTGACAATATAACAAACAGGTCGACCATGACATAACGCCACTAGAATCATGGTCGACCTGTTTGTTATCCAGTATTCAGAAAAATTCAAATTTCAAGAATTTTAATCCATCTTTATCACATCATTACGAATGTCATCATTAATCAAACATCACTTCATTATCTATGTAGCCTAGACTATTTATTGTAAGTAGACTTATATTAATTTTTCACATGTTCTAACCTCGAAATAAAATTTTTAGCTTCCTTGATAAAGCTAGCAATCGTTAGCGAAATATTGGATTTAATAAAAAAGGTCAACTAAGACAAGGCTTTTAATTGGCTCACTACCCAAATATCCATTCCACATTTACGATTGTTTGATCAACGAGCAAAAAGTCTCCTAGTCACGTTAATCGGTGAAGTTAGATGCAATTACTTAAGTGGGAGTTAAGGAAGCATCAGACAAATGTGATATGTTCCCAAATCGAAGAGATATCAGAAAATCAGTACAATTAAGCGACAGAGTTTTCCGTTGTTTAGTATCGCCTGCCATTATCACCCCCAATCGCTGGTAGATAAGCATAGCGTTACCGAAATAATTCAACTTTTTCTCATTTAGTCCTTTTCCTGTTTCGCATCGGAGTCCTCGAAAACTCTATGACGATGCCAAATCCAGATTAGGCGACATATCGATAAATCATGCGAGCGAGGTTTAGCGCCTGCGACCTCCTTCGAACCGCGTTTGAACTTCCAAATGCGGCGTAAAGTTGAAAAACGTAAATAATTATGTCGCGAAGTGAAACACGGAATGTGGCTCCGCCCCATACGAGAAACCAATCTTCCACAAGTCGTCCGGATGTGAATAAAGGGAACTCGCAGTAAAAATTTTACTCACGGTTTACGCGTACCTCCAGCACTTCGAACGGATTTGACATCCCACTGGATTAAACTAGTTCTCTGGTTTGCTTCGGAAGGACATACCGTTGGCGTTGATGCAATTTGTTCCATTCCTCCGTGTGGTAATTTCTGAAGTTGATCTACTCTGAAGCTATTTGAAGGACAGCTGTAAAACACGGCCAGGTCGCTCTTACGGAATTTTCAGTAACGCAGGACATGGGATTTGTTCTAGTCAGACATGGCGCTTCGGATTGAAAACTTGCAAGCGGTGAAAGAAGAATTCATTTAAATGTAATTTAATTGAATTAATTCAATATACCAAACCTGTATGAAAACCATTTTTTAGTATATCGATTGTTAGATTTAGGTAGATTTTAAGAATATATTAAAGAAATTTTGATTAAACAATTGTATCGAACAAATTAAATTGCCTGAATGTATCACACTTATATACAGGGCCGGCGGTGGGGTGTGCAAAGGATGCGGTGCACACCCAATGTGGAACAGCCGTGTATTTATCGACTGGTATGGCAACTCTACTGAATACTACAAATGGCAGGTCACCACTATTAGTTGACAAAACACGTGTGTGGGCAAGACTAATTAAGTCATCCTAAAAGATTATGTTGTTGCTTTTCATTTGGAGGCAACATCATAACCCAAGTGTATACAAATCTAATACTGTATAATACAATAATCTGTATACATTTTAACTGCAATTTTAACAATATATCTCGGCAATGATAGTGTTAAAAGTATCGTTTATCGGTATATATGACCCTGTTGGAACACCATTTGGATATTTTACTGTTGTATTAGGGAACTAAAATGCTATAATTACTTTGTGTTAAAAAAAACAACTGGGCAATTGCTCGATCACATATCGGGCATCTAGAATACTAGAAGGTAACAGTGTAATATCAAGCATATCATCAAGAAGTGAGTCATCTGTAAAAACGTAAATGTATGCCTTTACAGGAAAAACACAGGCTACGAGACAGTTATTTCATAATATTATAGCTTTTATTTACCCTAGCGGAAATGACGATTACTCAGAGGATATCTAATCCCCGGATATCCTCCCATTTCCCAAATAATTTTCGTCCTGGTGGGCGGAACAAATCATTTTTATTGATAATATTTATATGTAGACCCCTGCCGCTGGTAATGAAAATTCAATATTTAGGACTCCTGCCGTTGAAGCTCATTTGATATATTGGCTCATTATGGTAATCTACGGCGGCTTTTTGTGAGCTTTCGTATCGTTAGGGTCTTTATTAGATAGTAGTGTATGCGGAATCATAATATTTTAAGCACATATACGTTTGATAGTATTATTTGAAGAATAATATAAATGATTGTAGAATACGAAGTTACAGAATAAATCGCCCCTCACCACCTGGAAACCAAAAAATGTGTCTAAAAGTCTACAAAAGATCGATTGCAAATGGTAATATGCCGATTCATGCTGATTTTTGGTGTGCAGCAGAATGAATATTTTAAACAACATCTCGGAAGATCTAACACTAACGTGGGTGTTATACGTGGGTGATTCACTAGAGTCGCAGTGGTCGATTACATTTATCTTAAGAGATAGAAAATAATATTTTATACAAAAATTCCATTTTTTTTCTACATCAGAATCATTTATACATGGTGTTGCATTAAGGCTAAAGGAAAGAATATTATTTTTTTAATAGAATGCTCTGTATAGTGTATATCTTACCATACAATGAATACTAAGGATGTTGTCTTTCCAACTGCATCAAATAAGTAAAGTAAATAGTTTCTGAGATTCAATTGTTTGTCAAAAAAATGACATCTAAGGTGTATCTAAAAAGCTACGTAAAACAACATTTTTGGAGATATTATCCTACAGCTTTGTCATTCATCAAAACCCAGGGAACACCGTCCAATGGCCTTTTCTTGAGTTTTTTTTAAATTTAACAGCCTGAATAATATGTGTTGGCACGCAAATTTATAAATATAGTAGTATGTCATACAGCGAATGTTACTAGTTCTTGTGATATTTACAGTTCAACGAAAAATGTAATATTCGAACTAATCTTAACATTGCTCTGTATACAGGTTATTTGGTAGCTTGATGTAAATTGTTTAAAGGGTGATAGAAGAGATAATTTAGACCATATTTAATCAGATTTATACTTATAAAAAGTATTACGGTTATAAAGATATTAACAACTTTATATGATATTGTTTACGTATATTTTGCCATTTCTTCAATCGTATGGAAAACGAACACGGGACTTAAAACCATCAAACTACTAAAGGAAACCCTAAACCCTTTACTTTTAGGTTCACTATCGTGAAAAGTTGTTAGCTTTTGAAAGTGTTGAACAGCCGACGTTCTATTCTTGTGTCTTACGCGCTTACAAACAAATTCAAATATCCAAAAAATCTGATGTGGCCAGGCACATGACTTTATCATACTATATATAAAATTAATAGTTTAGCTGCAGAGATTCTATTTGATCGAGATCGGCCATGTCTGCATTAAAATAAAATTAGTAGAACTAGACAGATATGTCGATTAAAGCTGCGTTCGGATATTGTAGTCAGTTAACACCGGGTACACCGTCCAAATGACACTGACGTGATATTGGGTGTAAAAAGTGTAATACAATATCCGAACGCAGCCTATATTGACAGAAGTTATTGTCAAAACATTAGCGTTTGACACTACCTACTGTCATTAGAATAAAAAAATCTGACAAATCCTGGCTACTAGTTTTAATGCAGTACGACCGATCTAGATGAAATAGAATTTGCTCATGCAGCTAAACTATTGATTGTACCAAAAAAATGCCATAATCATAAATTATTCAGAATTTCCTCTTCTTTAATTTATTATTTAACTATTTCGACGAAATTCCAGAAATGGCAGCTTATTTGCAAAATCTTTCAAAAATGCTAAGACTAAACCTCCAGTTCCTTTGGGCCCTTTTCAACAGAAAGCTTTTCAGCTCTAAGTTTGGTTATGAAACTTCTAAATATGAAGTTTCGTCCCGATACCTTTAGTAGTTTCTCCGGAATCGTTGCCACAAAAACGGGTACACACACACACACAACACACATCCACACACACACACAGACATTTTTTTGTACCTTGGTCAAAAATGTTCAGGGGACCCAAAAATACATATTTCCGCTAAAATCCCAAAATTTTTTTTGGCACGATTACAATGCTTTACATACTGCGTACGATAAAGTAAAAAGACAAGCTGATAGGCATCTTTAGATTCGGATTTTTATTCAGAGCGAAAAAAATCTATCAAAAACACATCCAAATAACCCACTATCCATTCACGTTATTAATATTACTCATATTATTATTCATATTATCCCAATTTCAAATTTTCCTTGTAGAAAAATAACCTATATTTAATAAATTAACAATGACAGTAAGTATCAAAAATACCTCAGAAACTATTTTTTTACATGGGTATAATCTGATATAGTTTGAAAGACAACTTATGTAATGTTCATAATATCGTATGATATACAGGCATTCCATTTAAAAAAGTTCATATTTTTTTCTTCACGCCTAAATGTAACATTCTGTATAAATGAAAAATATGTTCCGTTCTAGAAAATGATGGGCTAAACAACTTTTGTAATAAATAAGATAAATTTAGTATCGACCACCATATACATATATCAATATATACAATATATACAATCAATATATATATATATATATATATATATATATATATATATATAATGGATGTTAATTCTTTGCAGAAACCTGCATATATTGATATGAATCCCAGGCGTGGCTGTAGTTTTTTAACTTAAAAAATTACCGCCATCTTGTATTAACTATTTCAAAGTTTTATATATATATATATATATATATCTGTTATCTATATATATTTATTTGTTAAAGATCAGTTTTTAGATTATCTGAGAACTTTCAGATTTTCACAAAAAAAGATCTATATTATTTATATTATAGTGTACAATTTTAACGTATTTTTCATAAATAATTTCTTTTTTTTTATGTGGGATATGAAGATCATATACTTCAGTACCGTTTAGACAGGGCAATTTAGTGGCGGCAATTGCTGTCCGCCACTACACTGTCCATGTCCAAACCATAGGAATGTATTAACACTCAAGTAGAAAGGCTACTTTTCTATGGTTTAGGCGTGGCAAGTTTATTGACGGACAACAACACATTCTGCTATTAAACTAGCCCTGTCTAAGCGACGTTTTAAGTAAATACAAACGCTACCAGAGCTGCGTTACTATGCAGCACAAAATAATAAGCGGATTGATCAAAGCTTCAGTTAAGTAGCAGTTGGATCCGAATTGATTGATATATTGACTATAAGCAAATTGGCCATGCCATTACTGTGGATTACCGTGGTTATATCAGCAGATGCACATTCGCATTATACAGATACAATTAACTGATGGTCTACCAATAACATGGCTTACTAAATTCTGTATTGCCGGTAAACTCGACCTATTCCGTGTGTTTTCTTTGCAATTGTCGATGGCATAAATATAGTACAATGCATGTACGGGTATACAGTACACAGTATGCAGGATATAGTTATACAGGATAGCACTAAAACAAAGAGTAAATCATCTGTACTGCCTGTATAGTATCAACAACTATAAGGTATATTTCTACACTTGTACAGGCTGGACAATTTATCGGGGAATCATATGTAAGGTAAACGCTCAAAATTCCGACAGATTACGGACTTTTTGTAACTGTAGAATTTATATTTATGAGGTACTAATGACTATGTCAACTTTTTTAAACAAACATTTCTTTCTATTGATAAGAGTTACGTAATTTATATTATATTTTATAAGTTCAACAATTGCCCCTAATTCCGACACTAAGAGTATATTTCGACCCGAAATCAGACACCTCAGTGAATCTAATTCGGACAGTGATACTAAATCAGACACCTGTGGTACATTATTCCGACAAATAAAAACATTCAAGTAAATATTAAGTGTATTTATTATATAAATATAAATAATATGTATTATTAAGAAATTTATCTCTTACCATTTTTAATGAAACACGGTATAAAATAATTCCTTAGTCTTCTTCAGTGTCCATCTTTACCTCATCTGTATTTTAATGTTTGTTGCATCTGGAATTTTTACTGTTCTCTTTTTCTTGGCGCACCTTTTTATTCTGTTCCTTTTTCGCTTCCTTTCTTATTTCTCTAGAATTACTTTCTTTTGTGCTTACTTCTAATTATTAACAAATATTCTCTCTTAGTATCAGAGATACTGTTACAGAAGAACTGTTTCTTTTTACTTTATTTGGGTGTTTAGGGCCAGAATAATGATTCTTTTAATGGAGATGGCATGAGTTTAACTGTTATCTTCAAAGGTGGTGTATGAATTGCCAAAGTCTCTACTCTCTGCTGCTAGTGTTGCATCATTCTGTCTTATTTCATCATCCCCTATGATGCCTGTCAATATTTATGACGGAATAAGGGACTATTGATGATCGTAATGTCGAAACCCTGTAATAATTAGGGATTATTGATGTCCGTTATTCCGGCGTACAATTAATTGTAATATAGCAAACGATGTAAAAAATGTCATTTTCTTGTGTAAAGACAGAAATAGAGCCTAATGTATTACTTCTGGCCATGTACACAATTCCGACACACATGTCTGATTTACGGACGTGCTATATTTGCATGTACCTAATTCCCACACCCCTCAATTTGTAAATATTAATGATTAAAAGGGCAGTATAAAGCATTTTTAGTCAGCCTAAATAGATATGATTAGAAATTTCTTAATTACTCTTATCCTGTAGGGATGTAAAAAGAAGTCGAAGCGCAGTTACCTTATAAGGAAAAAATCAACTTTAAGCATAACACTCAATTATCAAGATCAATAGAGGCAAATTCAGTTTTAATAAAACAAATACGTTTTGATCAAAATTTTACACTTAGGCACTTAACTTAAATTACTTTACTTACTTACGCTCCCCGAGTTTGAACACAACGATACAAGACACCTAGTATACAACTAATGAGGACACACTAAATCCAAAAACGGGTTTCACAATAACAATCCTTCAGAAAATGTTCGGTTACATACCATTTCTTTTGTTACAAAATAAAAATTTAAAAGATTGGCACATTGTTTTTTGCATAAATTATAAAAAAATTGTTTTCCGGTCATATTATAACATTTAGATGTATTTTCCTACAACTCAAAGTTCCAACAATTTAATTTAAAATTTCGCAAGCATGCGAGAAATTTAAAAAAAAAACGCGCTGGCTTTTTTATTTTTTTTTACTTTATCATACGCAGTATGTATAGTATTGTAATCGTGCCAAAAAAAAAATTGAGATTTTAGCGGAAATATGTCTTTTTGGGTCCCCTGAACATTTTTGACCAAGGTACAAAAAAATGTCTGTGTGTGTGTGTGTGTGGATGTGTGTACCCGTTTTTTTGTGGCGACGATTCCGGAGAAACTACTAAAGGTATCTGGACGAAACTTCATATTTAGAAGTTTCATAACCAAACTTAGAGCTGAAAAGCTTTCTGTTGAAAATGGTCCAAAGGAACTGCAGGTTTAGTCTTAGCATTTTTGAAACATTTTGTAAATAAGCCGCCATTTCTGGAATTTCGTCGAAATAGTTAAATAATAAATTAAAGAAGATGAAATTCTGAATAATTTATGTCTATGACATTTTTTGGTACAATCAATAGTTTAGCTGCATGAGCAACTTCTATTTCATCGAGATCGGTCGTACTGCATTAAAACTAGTAGCCAGGATTTGCAAGATTTTTTGATTCTATCGACAGTAGTTAGTGTCAAACGCTAATGTTTTGACAATAACTTCTGTCAATATAAGCTGCGTTCGGATATTGTATAACACTTTTTACACCCAATAACACGTAAGTGTCATTTGGACGGTGTACCCGGTGTCAACGCAGTACAATATCCGAACGCAGATTTAATCGACATATCTGTCTAGTTCTACTAATTTTATTTTAATGCAGACATGGCCGATCTGGATCAAATAGAATCTCATGCAGCTAAACTATTAATTTCATATATAGTATGATAAAGTCATGTGCTTGGCCACATCAGATTTTTTCACAATAAAAACAGACTGTTGGGTAGGTAAATAACAAACTGCTCTGTATCGTTACGACGCGTTTAAAATTGTATTTAAATAAGAATTATCTATTGTGGTCGAACATTGGCGGACTCACGCAAATCAGTCAGCGGGAGCAATGGCCCCCGCGCGCACAGAGTTGCTTTATTAAGTAATGCTGGTGGTAAATCATGCATTTTTATAAACGGATTTTAGTAAAATAGGCTTTTATTTCAAACTCGAAACATTGTGCGTTTTTCGAAGCCACGCTTTTGGGGACTAGAACGGGCCGTATTTTTATCTGCATAATATTGTTCATTATACTGATAGCTTTGAAATTTGGAACCGGTAGATCATATACTACCAATCCTGGCCTAAATATCGGACACTGAACCAAGGGTTGGTCATGGTTTATATGGGTGTTTTTTTTTGGCCCTGGAACATATTCAGTAGTTTATAATGTTAGTTCTTCAGATCACTCTTAGTAAAAGTACATATTTCTTTTATATTATTCTACTTAATAAATCCATTATTCCCAATTTGTTCCTAAGTGCTTGTTTATTGTTATAGTGCCCGAGAAAAACATCATATTGAGAAGCAGGACAATCGATGAAGGAGTCATGAGGGTGACCTGCACAGCAGAGGGGGTGTTCCCGCAACCAACTATGATCCTAAAATCGCAAGAGAGGTAACTAACACAGCGAAATACTTCAATTTAGAAAGAGTTTGAAATTTAATTTTAGTGAGTTTTGCGCCAACAGTTTCGCAAAAATTAAATTCCCTCGCACGATAAAATATAATGGGTTGCGGAATTGTGCTTGTCCCGAAAAAACTACCATTAATCACCCCGACTGAATATAATTGATTTAAATATTAAAACTGCATGCCGACTCGAGCATCAAATCATTTTAGCTATGGAAATTTCGGATATGATTGTATTTTAAAACCAGTTTAAGTAGCTTTAATCGTCTGGTTCTAAATGTCTGACTGACGATTCCAATTGCTCCAGATGTTTATAGTGGAGTTAGTTAGTGAAAATAGAAGCGATTTCTAAATTTGGAAAAGTAATTACATTATTTACGATTATATAGAAAATTATTAAAAGTATCTTTAAAATTATCACAGTGGCGCAAATCAACCATTAAATTTAGAAAGAAATATGTTGAGCGGAAATCAATAAGCGGTTATACAGCAGAGATCGATTAATTGCAGAAAACTTGAATTTTATTGCTTTTTATTTTTTAATACAATGATTTTTGATACACCTATACAAAAAAAAACAACATGAAGAAATCTTTCGAAATTGAGATTGGGTGTGATCTAGAATCGGTAAAAAGACAGCAATCTAGTAAATATCATGAAAAAAGTAAAATAGAACAAAGTTAAAAACCATCAAATATTGAGTTATGTATAATGGTGAGGAAATGGCACAGTTCTTCGATGAAACAACACCCGTCTTTATTGTCAATTTACAAACAGTTCAGTATGATTTTAATGCTTAACGAAAAATAGATTTTTCGTTACATAGTCATAGATGACTATTTAATTCCAAACTTCGTTCGACAACATAACCCATTAAAAGAAACAATCCACAAGGCAACGAGCTCCTATGAGTATTTCTTCAAGGACTCGGATAGTTCAATAAATTGCATTTTGTTAATAACTTCAAAACTGAAAGAGTACCGGCTAAATATATTTTTGATAATTGATTAGATTAAAGCGCGCTTATATCCAAAATTAATTCTTTTATCTCTTTAAAGAAACGGAATCTTCATGCTGTCGAACAAGAAAATAACACCTGTAATAAAGATACTACATAAAGGTATTTTTTTTTGAAAATTAATATTTCCCAAGAATTAAAAATACGTAAGAACACTACAAAAAGCATTCAAAATAAAAAAAAACATGATTGCAAACTCCGGCATTTCCCCTTGCAGTAAAGCCTCTGCTGCGCCAAACTTCAAAAAGTTTTCCGACAAAAAACCGACATGTACAAAAATTACAAATACACTCATCAATAGTTCGATAAAAAAAACAGATGCGAACTAAACTCTGTGTATGAAATAACTTTATATCTAGTTAAAATTGCTAACCACAAAAATATATTACATGTTGAATGATGATATTTGCGAATTAATTTCATACAGAATTAATAAGATCTAAAGTAAAAATATATCATTAATTATTAATAATTGGCTGTGTGACAAAAGAGAAATCTTTTAAGTGTAACTTTTCTTTAAGTTTAGGATCCACTTAAAACTATTGGTAAAGACTGTAATTTTGATTTGAATATAATTTTAGCTACGATGAAACATCATGTTGGTGTACACAGTGCAAGAAATGCCTGGTCGCTGGTCACTTTTTTACGTGGTTATAGACACATATTATCTAGCTTTCATTTGTTCGTTATTTTCGTCAAAATTTAAGATGGCTGATTTTTGAATTGTTTCTTGGTATATTGCAATTTTTAACCTCAATGCGATGCTGTGAATACCAAGTCATCGATGGCTAATCAGAGAAATCATAGACACATAGCAATCAACAGTGAGAACGGCACTGACATCGGAAGTATTCGGAAATCAGTGGGAAACCAGCCAAGTGGAAGTTCTTGACAGGTTTCTGGATATTCAGCTACCAAAGTCTGCCACGAAGCTTCATCACTGATTTTTGGGCAGCCGGGCATTGGGATATTTGACTCAAAAAGCTGGCCAATAAATCAAATTCTAAAGTGTTAAATTTCAAAAAGTAAACGAACTTCTGAGATACGTTAAGGGGTTATAAAAGGCGACAAAAGCCAAAAGTTACATTTTGCCAGCACTGAACATTGATGCAGTTAAGTTAGCGGTCTTGAAAACGGTTGCTATTTTGTATTTTAAAAAAGCATTTTACTTTTCTATTATAATATATATATTCTTTAGAAGCTAGTACGACTTTCGTTCAACATGGTTTTCATTGAACTGTACTCACAGTTTTGTTGTTGGTGGAGAGAAAATTGTAATTTCTGAATAGAAAGTGGCGAGGGGTTTTCGATAAATGTGTTTGCTTTGTTTGTGTTCACTTTGAGACCATTTTGGAATAATATTATTATTAATAATTTTTATGGCGATAAAAATGGTTCTTATAAATAGGTTCTTAATGGCCTCTACTATCACATGTTAAAAGGAATGTATCGAAAGGAAAATACAATAAAATACAAAAAAAAATTTACAATAGGTGTATTTCTGTGAAGGAGAATATTTAATAAAGTTAGCTTTCTGCCAATTTTGTACTGTTGTGTTGTGTTAATAAGTTTACCTACGACCGTATGTGTAAATGTCCCTTACGTCACGGACTGCTTAGCTCGTATATCGCTTATAACATACGTGTGCCTTTGGCTGTGCGTTTGTGTTTTTAACGCACGACATAATGTCATAATGACAGATGTCGCGCGAATATTTTGATTATTTATTTGTCATTTTTGATACAATTTATATTTATTGAAATTTTCGGTCGTAAGTAAGTGCAATACTCGAGCTGTAACATATTATTACTAGCACGTGATAATTTATGTTGAATTTGTACCGGAATTTTCGATCGACACTTCAGACAAAGTTCTCCGTAGTTGCAATAGATGTCGCGCGAATACATTGATTGGTTAACCGTCAAATATTCTTACCTCTATTTGTTTGTCATTTTGGATACAATTTATTGAAATTGTCGGTCGTAGGTAAAATTATGTACAATACTCGAGCTGTAACGCATATTACATACTCGTGGAAAATAACAAAACTCACCGCTTCGCGGCTCGTATGTTAAATTTCCACTCGTACGTAATATGCTAGTTACAGCTCTTGTAATGTAATATACTATTACCTACGACCGTATGTGTAAATGTCCCTTACGTCATGTACTACTTAGCTCGTATATCGCTTATAACATACGTGTGCCTTTAGCAGGGGATCGTTCAGGAATACAGAGCGTATGGAGCGTTTAGTCCGGAGCGTTTGTCCAATTTTTGCTGTCAGTGCGCACTCTGACATTTCTGTTTCCTGAACGCTTTGGGAGCGTAAAAATCCTGACAATCCTGACTTAGCTGTCATCTTCAAAACACTAATCAGTCATCTATCCGTCAAGAAGTAAAAATATGAATAAAGAACGTACGACTGGGGCCTTATTAACATTAAATTACGTGAATATACTTTATTGGAAAATATTGAAAATTCTAGTTCCGAAAGTGATTTTAGCGACAATGAAGACTTGGCGATTGTCTTAAAACCACTAAACGCAAACAAAAATTTTCAAAAGAAAAAGGTCACAAGAATAGTTTTATATGTGGAAACGACTGTGCGAAATTATACAGATACGCAGTTTCAGCAGCATTTCAGATTAACAAGGGAATCGTATTGCTGAGAGCAGCTGGAGCAGCAATTCGAAGAAAGGGTGCAACAGGCAGAAATACTATAGATGTTGACAAACAAATTCTTGCTACTCTTTGGCTTCTTGCTACGCCTGACTCATATAGGCAAAATCTTGCTTTTTATTTTTACTATTTCTAGTCTATACTGGGCATTTGTGAAGGAAATTTCAATATTTCAGGGAGAAGTTGTTGAATATGAAATGTGCCTACGTTTTTACTTATGATATATTGTACGCAAATGAATAGTCAAATATTTTCGTAATTTTAGAAGGATAGGCGACGTACAAAACATATTTTTAATGATATGATATATCATTTAATCAGTTTCCTTAAACCTGAAATGTTTCTGATATTATGTTTATAGCTGCATCTCAAAAAATTGTTTTTGTTATATTTATTTTTGGTAGGTTCCAATTACTGAATTTGTCATAAATAAAAAATTGTAGGTATCTAAATGACTACTCTATCTAACAATAAAAAGTTTAACTAGTTACAAACAATTCCGATATGCGTTTTTTGATATAATCTTAATCTGAATGTGTTTTTTGTATTTTTAAGTTTATTTTTCAATGATTTCTCCACCAGAACGAGATCTTTTTATTAGATTTGTCGCCAAGTTTTGCGGAACCACATTAGCTTTTTTAGCAAAAATATCTTCAAACTCGTCGAAATACTTGAAAGTTAAACAGGCATCACCACTGCATGACGCCTTTGCGTTGTCCTTTTTTTAATATATTGTTGTTTTAGATATTTAAATTTAAATTTACACTGTTTTGATGTATATTGGAATCCATTTGCAATTAATTTCAATGATATCCTCCCCCACACCTTGTCATTTTTTTCCCTTGTTGAAAGAAATTCAGGAAGATGCTCTTTATACGAATAAATTAAAAATAACTGGGCTTCATGTGTCCATTTTAGATGACCGGTCATTGATTGATTGGTCATTGATTGGACATTGTCGGCTTGATCAAGTTGCTCTCCCAAAGATGGCACGCTAATATTTTCGTCAGTATTAAGTAATATTTCTGTGTCTCCTATTAAGGCTAAAAGTATTTTTATGGAATAATTGTTTCAAATCATTTCACGCTTTATTCTAATGTGAAAAGTACTGGACAGGAATTTTGCAGGGGGAATTTAAAATTCGGATTTATTAATTTTTGTAAATATTGGATACCCATAAAAAATTTCCTGATTCAACTTTTCATATTGGCAGAGTTCATTATAAAAATGCACAGTATGGTTGAAAATTTGATTTTAATATTACGCGACACTTTTTTGCCAGGATAATTAACATGGAAGATTTTAAGACTTATTTTCTTATTTGTTTATCTTGTCGAGCTGAAGGTCAGGTCTTTACTCAAATGTTAATTTATTTTGTTTGGCTGAAAGGATAGCCCCTTTCTAAAATTTATTTATTTAGTTGAGCTGAAAGTTTCACCCTTTGCTAATATTTGTTTAATTTTTGAGATGAAAGATGAGCCCTTTGCTAATATGTGTTTATCGTGTTCAGATGAAAAGTAATCAATTTGATAATATTTGTTTATATTGTTGGAGATGAAAGGTCGGCCCTTTGCTAATATAATAATAATAATATAATTTTAGCGTTTTGAACGCAAAAGGAAAAGAAATACATGTTGGCAACATGATTGTTGTTGAATGAGTAACACCTTTGAATTTCGGCAAATTATGAATTGTCGAATGGAAGTTTGAATGAGTTACTGAGACCAAGTTTATCATTGAGGACAATAGTTCTGGAGACTGGCTTTGAGAGCAAAGCTATAGTCAGGATTGGCCGTGTTAGGAATTATTTTATTTGTTGGGTTAATTCAGATATTGGGCCAGTGATAGAAGATTATAAACACGCTTATTTGTAAGTACATGAGTAACTAGACTCCCTTTTACCGTTAACGGTTTTTGTTACAATGCGATAAGCAAAAAACTGCTATCGGTAAACGGACAGTTCTGTGAGATCGAAACTTGATTCTTGATTCCAAACTATCTTACATCTTCCACATTCGCTAACAATAGCGTTATATACTTAGGGAGAAAATCAAAGGTTCTTCACTGTTCAAGTAGTATGTTGGGCAATTAGTTAATAACCGTTATTTTAATAGGGTTATAGTCAGGCTTATTTGCTACTATATAAGGGTGACTAAACCTACCATCACAATTAAGTCAAGACATCGCGAGCGATCGACCAAAATTGACTTCGCGATCGATCGATCGATCGCGATCGACTTGTTGGCCACTCTTGACCTAGATGACACCTGCCCTAAATCCTGTCTAACGCCATAAATCATAACCTATAAATCACTTTTCGTCCATTTGTACCAAGTCCGAACATGGTATAATCGAGCGCGCTCCGAGCGTTTACTCCTGTCGTTTCTGAACAACAGGGAGCATACAGGGAGTAACTGCTCTGTTAGAAGTTTTGGCGTTTCTGAACGGAAGTGGAGCAACTAGAGCGCGCCCCATGTACTCCGAGTGTTGTTCCTGAACGCAGTCCTGTGCGTTTGTTTTTTTAACGCACGACCTAATGTCATAATGACAGATGTCGCGCGAATATTTTGATTATTTATTTGTCATTTTTGATACAATTTATATTTATTGAAATTTTCGGTTGTAAGTGCAATACTCGAGCTGTAACATATTATTACTAGCACGTGATAATTTATGTTGAATTTGTACTGGAATTTTCGATCGACACTTCAGACAAAGTTCTCCGTAGTTGCAATAGATGTCGCGCGAATACATTGATTGGTTAACCGTTAAATATTCTTACCTGTATTTGTTTGTCATTTTTGATACAATTTATTGAAATTTTCGGTCGTAGGTAAAATTATGTACAATACTCGAACTGTAACGCATATTACATACTCGTAGAAAATAACAAAACTCGCCGCTTCGCGGCTCGTATGTTAAATTTCCGCTTGTACGTAATATGCTAGTTACGGCTCTTGTAATGTAATATACTATAATAACCTTCAAATACAAATAAACAATAAATTCTGAAATCATTCTACATGAAAAAATTATTTTGACCAATTTTTTTATTCAAATACCCCACTGTGAGACGCAGAAATATGACATTGAAAAATGTAGCAAATGATATAATAGCAAAGGAGCGACGTATTTATTTATTTATTTATTTTAGCAACATGTGTGTTGAAGAAACTATACCCAGTTGAGTAATATGTTTGGTAATGTCACTATCTGTGAAGGTAGTTAACCCTGAGGGGCGGAGAATTGCGTAGGAGGGCAAATAGAACTAGAGCCGTAAGTTTGCCGTTGTAGCCAAGTGGTCGTTCGTCCAGTTTGGCGTCGGACATTCATTGTTCAGGCGAGTCGCGCTTAAATAATAAACTGCCCAAGTTGGCCGCGCAGGGGGCGCTAAATCAAGCTAAACCGGCGACCTCCGTTATTGATACGCCCAGAGCGAATTAATTAAAATTTGTACACACGTTCAATTATAAGCGAGCCATGTACCTCGGTACATTATTTGCCCAGAACGGGCTCTGGGCGCTTCGCGCTCGCTCCTGCCCCGGCCAACTTTGATTATTTGTGCGACTGCCGACAATAAAACTAACCGTATAACACAGCGCCGCCGCGCACCATGTGCAACCAGCCTGCATTAATTAGTGCCGCAGCGCTGAAGTTACGCGTCTTCGGATTAGAATTGAAACTGCGAGAATTGTTTCAGCGCTCACAACGCCGATTGTCGAAGCGTCATCAACAGAAAACTCACATCTTTTAGTCATGAAAATATTCTTGTATTCTAAAACTGGTCTAATTAACAAAATACATATCCCTGGCGAACCTAGTTGCGTGTCAGTACATAGATCCTGATTAGTGGAGATTGTCAGTACATTTAAATTTGACCAAGTTAATAAATTTCACACTGATAAATAAACTTATAAAGAAATTTGATCTACAGGCCCTGCAAAGTTCACACAAGGTTTATTTTTATTGAAGCTACTTTTATTGAAGTCCGTTAAATTGTCAGATTATAGAAAACAACGTAAATAACCTATTTAAAGTCAATTGGCACTATACGGAACGTCAAAATATTGTTAAAAAGTCCATTCGCACTTTATGGAAGATCACGTCACAGAACGCCAACGTCAAGTAAATTTTACAATGAATTCTGCGCTATAGATTCTTTTTCATGGCTAGCTAGCCTAATATAAAAATGACAATGATTTAAATTAATTACTCATGTTGGATAAATAATAGGCAACTGGAATCACTAAAAGGAAAATGAGCACAAAAGATGTTCATCCTACAATTATTAATCACTTTCCTACTACGTTCATTGCTTTTAGATAGGTGCACTTGAACCGATATGTGCACTTTGAATCTTTCAGACTAATTTAGAAAAAAAAATTTATGAAAATAGGTGAAATAGCCAAATGTGACAAAAGAATTAATTGTGGACAAACTACAATCACTTGTATTTTGCGTATGCATAAGGATACTTTTTCTAGTATTCTTTATTGAAATAACCTTTCGTATTTAATTACTTGGCGCCTTCTTTTTTTATGATATAGGTTATATTTGCGGTATAGACTCTGATAGTGAGTGAAACACTTGCCCATTGAATCATTGACATCATTCAAGTTTACATCTATTTCTGTATATTTTTATATTAACACGTTGACAGTGCCACATTCACACTTTAAGAATTCCCCTAAACGAGCAGATATAGATGACGCTGCAAAAAATAGTTATGGCCGCTCTAAACGGGATAAAATCCTGGTGTTCTGTGTACAATCGTGTACATACGAGTACGATATAACTTTAGTTTGACGTTTTTGGAAGGCTACAAGATGGTCAATATATAGTTCCTAATAATAATGGTAATGTAATTGGTTGCGGTTATGTTGGCGAGAACATAATTGCAAAGTGTTTAACCTAAAAATTTGTGGAATGACAATGCCTCACTGTAAAATGAACTACACTGAGGAACACAACAATAGTTGAAACTCCTATTGCTTGTTTTCATTGCCCTTTCCATTTTTCGTCCAATAATAGGTTTACAAATGCACTAGTTTACCAATACTGGCCACACCGTATCCCGTTTAGAGTAACTCACTCTTTTACCACAAGGTGGCGACTCTTTCGTTCGTTTTAGCGAATAGAGGCAACGTCAAGGGACGTCACGCCAAAATATTCTTTTCCAGACTATTCGTTTCTTGACGATCGGTGACGTAGAATTCCATGACGTTCCGTATAGTGTGAATGTTACCACACAACATGCATTAAACAATATTTTGACGTGACGTTGCCATTCTCTGACGTTACGTGACGTTCCGTATAGTGTGAATTGACCTTAATCTGTCATTTAAATTGCCAGAAATGAAGTGCATCGAAGGATGCTATTCGCACAATTACAAAAATTGTGATATTCTTTATTAAAGTATCTTTTGAACTAGTTGTTCAGTTTTTATGATAGTTTCCTGTATTTGAAAGTTATTTCCTCAACAAAAGCACTGGGATATTACTTTTTATTGAAATTTTCATTTTAAACATATACAAGGGTGTAAGAACTAAGATAAGTTTTTTTTATCGAAATTTGCAGCGCTCTGTGGGGTGTAGGTACACTCTTGGAATTAAGTAAGTTCTATAAATATTTTAGCAGTGTGTCGATGATACATCCGAGTACAAGTTTTTTGTTATTCTGGTAGACCGCTCGGCCGCCAAGTGCAAAAAACTGTCCGTTTACGCTTCAACTGGTATATCGAGAATTTATTATTTGCGAAACCTTGTTCGAATGCTTTGAATTGGTTTATAATGATTTATATGTTTATATTTATTAGCTTAATGTGTAATTAATTCATGTAATTCCTACAATGTAATTGTGCTTTTAGTAAATATGACGTTAATTTTATATTAATAAACATAAAAGTTTTCGATTACATGAAATAAAAATCTCATTTCAAGATATTTCATACAACACAATAAATTATACTTACAACCTTATTGCATCTAATAGCTTTTTTGTGTTAATAAGTACAAAAATCAATTTGTTGTTGTTAATATTTTTATTTTTCAGGTTATTTCAGAACTGACATATGTATTAACATTTATTCACAAAATAGAAATAATATAAAATTAAATTGCTTTAAATTTGTCTTTATGGTAATTTGTTAATTGTGATTTACTGGTGTTTTCGAGATATTTACCTTCAACGATATTTTGCAGTGTTTAACTTGGTTCAAATACAGGTTGTGGCTGTAATTTTTTATATATTTAAAATTTACATCCCGCCTGTATGTTACCATAAAATTAACTTATAATATTACTTTGACAAAGTATGTCATTAAACATTTTCAGTTATAGTTTATATTGTTTGGAAATTAAAAAGACCTTAATTTTTAATGTATATGCATTTTAGCTAACCTTACAGTAAACAACTCATAAGTCAAAATGTTATTTTTAACTTATTATCGTTGTTAATGCACGCCTCTTAATTTATTTAGAAAACAAATTTAGAAATTAAATTTCCAATAATGTTCCAGCTAATATATAGTAAATGAAAAATGTGTGCTTATTGAACTGGAACTATATTACAATAAAACTTCTGTAGAGCTCTTTGAAATATTAACAAAAAAAGAAAAATAAAAAATTAATTAGTTATCAAACAATGCAAAACCAAAAATGAAACACAATAAATACATATTACAACAATAAAAAATTATTAATTATAAGTAAAATTTTAATAATTTGTCTTAACAAATGAACAAAAGAAAATACCAAAATGTTTTGTTTTTTTTCTAGAAAGTAGAAAGTAATATGTTTGATATGGTCTTATTGGTTTTCTCTGTTCCTTCAGAAGTTGGAGCCGTTTCAAATAAAATATGGTTTATAATTCAAACGGCTGTAACTTTTTAATGAATTGAAAAAGTAATTTACTTTCTGCAAAAAATTGTTTTGCGGAAGAAACATGGGACAGCCTGTATATATTGCTATAATTTAAATTATTTTGGTTGTCAAGCATGTATTAAATGTCATGAAAGATAATTGAACGTTAATTAACATTAATTAACTAAGTAAAGTAAATACAGATATAAAATTTCCATTGTCCTTCATACAAAATACATGCTCGTCCTAAATGTAAATTTAAATTAAATTTAGAGAATTTATTTACATTTAGTGAATATATTTTAATATTACAATTCTGAAATAGTCTATATTTAGTGATAATCCTTGGCATCAAGTTGATTTGCGCATTTACTTACTTACTTACTTAAGCCCGTCATCCTACTGCTGGGCAAAGGCATTTACTTGCGTAATTAATATGTGTATTAGTTAACATAAATTTATATAATGTGTCATGATATTACGCAATATCTTAAAATGAGTTTTTCGTATCATATTATCAAATTTCATGTTTATTAATATTATTATAAAAGTAATTCTATATTTAATTAAATGCATTACTTACTCGTAAACTTAACTGTAGTGATCATATTTCGTTGATTACACTGCAATGGAGATATCACATTAAGGAAAAGGTCGGACACGCTAAAAATAAACTAAATCCCGTTACATTACATCCATCGAAAAACCACCTCGTGACGGACAACTTTTTGGGAACCGGCCGGGTCGAGGTAGAACAGTACACGAATATATAACCGACATCCTATTTTCCAATCCTGCGATAGCGATACGAACTTACTTATTTCCATGACTGTAGCTGTTAAACCTTATCTATCAACTGGAATCAAACAGCAGCCCGATCTTTTCTGAACACTGATTTTAATGATTCGCATTATTATCTCTTTTAATAAAGGAGCTACACTAACATGACATGACTCAAACGGGTTAAAAAATGTAGGAATTGAAATGCATCAATTATACAGATTTTCTCCAATTATTCAACTAATGGGTACAGAAATATTGAAAAAAAATCATTATTTTATTGTAATAGAAGTGGGGATGTTAGCGATACATTTTAAACAATGGAGTTTGCATTGAATTAATTATGTAAATGTTAACATTTTGTGGGATGTTGTCCCATCCTTCTGTTACCGCCATTTTAGCTCTGGAATGGTCCTAGCAGCAGAAACTCAGGCTCGAGCTATTGAGATTCAAGTCGGTGCTGTACACTGGCCAGTCCATACCAACTTCATCATTTCTCATCATTTCTTTTAATAGTTGAAGTTTAGGGTTCTGTAACTTCAAATCCAGATCCTGATACTAATCAATGTTATTGGTATAAGCAGAAAAGTTTAAATTGCCAGCCGAGTGCAGATATACAGAATCTTTGAGACCTAAACTCGCGTTGTGTAACCGGAGAATGCTATGTAAAATTTTTTAAATTAATAACATCAGATATTATGACGATTCCCGATTGGATGAACATAATGTCGCACCTGATCATCAAAAGTTTTGCGCTGTTAATATGCTAAATGGAACTTTTCATCAGCGTTGGATTGAAATAAATGCACCAATTCGTTGTCCTGCATGGTCATCTGGTCTAACGCCCTTTGGTTTATATGTATGAAAAATACGCTGATAACATTTCAATTATTAATAAGGCAAAGAGCCGACAGCCATATGAATGATGTTGGATGATGTTGGATGAAGGAATCAAAGGTAATTTAATAACAATTCTTCCTCTTATCATAGACACAAAACAATAAAACAGTCAATGAACACATAGAAATACTCATTACTTGCCGTAGAAGCAATTCGTTTTCAGTGCAGAAAAATAGTGTAGACTGTAGAGAACCAGAAAACGCAAAACCGTAAATATGTTCAACAATAGACGTTGTTGGCTGTTATCTCTGATATCGATCAAATATATTCGTCCTTATTTTGCGTTAGGCTTAGCCGTAACGATGTGCAATCAAGGAGTTAATGATGACCATTTGAGCAAAGGCAACAAAGGGCTGCGGAGGGTGGATTCGCCGCCCCACCGCTGGGTTAAATGCCTCCCGAACCCCTTTCACAATTA
Source organism: Aphodius sticticus (assembly GCA_963966075.1). Classification (NCBI taxonomy): domain Eukaryota; kingdom Metazoa; phylum Arthropoda; class Insecta; order Coleoptera; family Scarabaeidae; genus Aphodius; species Aphodius sticticus. The sequence goes on from OZ014510.1 coordinate 25,944,411, forward strand.
ACCACGTCTACGTGTTCTGTTTACGGCACTTAGCCTATAAATTTGTCCGTCGCGGAACGCAGCCGGCCTGATTTTATCGCACGAAATACTATCACATCGACCACCCACCCGCCGAGCTTGTGCGGCATAAAACTTTTCCTGCAATCCTTGGTATAGCTCTATTTGGCTGTTGTTGGGTGAACTAAAAACAGAACACCTGATTTGTAGATTATTTAACACTATTTAGACTAATATTGGGTGCAAGCTAAAAACGAGTTTCCACCACTGTCTGATGGGGTTACGACTTATGTTATGACTTATGATGTTTTCCTGATTGCTCTGATGTTTGTAATTCTTGAAACTTAAGACAACTTAAGACAACTTAAGATAAAGTTTGCTTGACACTTCAACTGCGAGTAGAGTGTGACATTGTCATTTGGTAAACATATACTGCAACTCGATGTCATATGTCCGGTTTTCTGGTACCCATCTGAAACAAATTACTGATGACAGTATTTTATAATTGCATACAATGGTGCATGTGATATTCCTGTAATGATCACTGCTTCCGCTACCGCTAAACCCTCCGTATTAATTAGTAATCGTACAACTGTGATCAACCGTGCTATGGTTTTATATCTGTTATCAATCCAAGCAATTAATTTGGGTTATAAAAAGACGAAATTTTTCTATTAAGTATTATTTATTAAGTTAAACTTACCATGTATAAATTATCGTGAATGAAAACATCAGGTGGTTTAATTGGGTTCGGTGTATAATCCGATTCAATTTAAAAAACGGTTGTGCAATCGATTGAGATGCACTCGACAAAAAACATCAAAGTCCCATTTGTAATTCACTTGATGACAGAATTTGCCTCATTGAAGAGACATATAGCTCTTCCTGTTTCAATGGCTCACCTATTGTTCGCGTCTGTGGGTTTCCACATCGGTCGTTGTTGGCCCCAGTATTGATCAGCATAAATAAATGCTCTACAAGAAATTATTGTTGCCGAGAGAGTAGGTCTGCTTGCCGGCGATAACTAACTCCAAAAAGAGATCAATTTGAAAGAAAAAATAAGTGCTGTCTTGGTTACGGCTTACAAATCAAGGAGTATCATATTAAAGATGAACCAGGAGAAGATCCAGTCGCTCAGTGCCATTTGACCAAAAGACAATGAATCCATAAAATATCTGGTTCTCAGACTCAATATTCCAAAATTGTGATGTCTATATCGATGGTGACCGCGGAGTTTCTCGCCTTGCAATTCCGCGTCACACGTCATCTGCCTTTGAAGCTGGGTCAGCTATACGATTGTTAATGCATTTAATGACCAGCCACTTGACATACCTACTCATTCGAGTATAGCGGTTAAAAGTCGTTTTCCTCATTATTTTTGCTCCGTGGACAAATATTTAACTGCGCCACATGCTGACTGATTATTTATTACTGTTTGTGTCTTACTGTGGCTGTGCGTAGGATTACGATGATTATTAGAAAGATTAGAAAGATCATACGGCAAATCAGACTTTTTTATTTATTAATTGTGGAAACTTGACGTGGACGATATTTAAATATGTCAGGAGCATCCTGGCCATTAGAAGCACATACATAACATCAATATTCTATTGACAAATAGAGACATTTTTAATATCATTTCTAGCATATTATTTAGTACATATTAGTTCACACAGCTAAAAATTGGTCACGGGGCTTTTATTTTCTCGTACTAAGTATATAAATATGTTGTCAATCCGACGCCTCCGCCAATGTTTCCGGGATTAAAATATTTTTTAGCAAAGCGTGCCTATTGTTACAGGTTTTTGAGGAAACTGTATATCAAAATAGATATAAGTACTTTAGAACCAATATTTATTGCAGACCCACAGCTTTTTTTCGATACAACAGAATCAGAATACATTCTGTATTACTTCAAAAATGGTGCAATTACTGCATTTTGTTGTGATTGTTAAGCTGATCGATTTTTTGGTTTAAGTTGATATAACAGTATTCTCATTCAAAAGATTGCATTGTTTATGGTTCTTAGACGGTAGTTTAGAATATGTTGTTTTGCTAAACGTATATCATTGAAAAAAGATAAAAAAAATGCTATAACTATAATCTTAAAAAGCAAATGATACTTATTTATATTCAGAAATGTATTATAAAAGACTTTTCATTTTTAGAACATATGTCAGAAAAGGCAAGTTTTTATTACTTCTTTATTGTTGGTGACACCTTGGGTGCCTTGGGGACACATTTGGGTGTTGGTTTACTAACTAGGAGGACCGTGGTTCGCATCTCGACCACAACCAAAGATATTCGTCCGCTATCCTTCGGAAGAGATGCAGAGCCGTAGGTGCATTGGAAAAGCGTACCCTAATACATTTACATACGTTGTTATTAACGATTAGCTGTTTGCTTGGTGAACGTCTACAAATTTTATCATAGCTTCCACTGCCGTTCGACCAATAGGAACTAAGATATTCAAAAAAGGCAAATGTCAAATTTGACCCGTGAAGAACTCCTGATCATGGCACAATGTTTCTAATACCTACCTAAGGAAACGTATATACAAAAGTTCAGCTCGGCTTGCATTTGTCTATAATATAGTAATACTCTACATACACACAGTTTGTGTGGGATCTTCACTGCTTTGCAAGTGCGTATACTACGAAAAAGAAAACATTAAACCGACTTCGAACAAAAAAATACAATTTAGGCACTTTTTGCCCAACCAATAAATAATTTGCGTTTTCACGTTTTCATCATTCTCACCGTATCTCAGAAACGATTGATTTTAGGACCTATGTCTGTTTTTGAGTTATTATGGTTACTATCATAGCTTGAATAATAATAATAATAATAATAACAAATTTTTCTAACATTTTATTAGCTTATGTCAAAAAAATTGCCATATCCTCTTCGAGATGTCTACTTGGTAGTCAATAAACTTCCAACTTCATGATTATATATCGATTTCGTGGTAACATCAGTGAAAAGCAACCCGTCAATAAAAAGAAACTATATTCCAAATTGGATCACGCGTTAACAAAATATGCGCAAACATACATAAAAGATACATCCCTATATATAGGGATGCACCGGAGCAGGATTTGGCTGAATAACCGAATAGCGGAGTTTCGGCTTAAATTTTCGCCGGTGCTCTGAGGCTTCGGCCGACGCAGGGTCTTCTTGTTATCAGCTAAAAAATAGTTATCTCTCGCCTTTAGTCATATACTTATATTGTCGTAAGTAAAAAGTTTTCCACCTTATTCATATGAACATAAAATAATAGTGATGAACGATGTTTAATATGGATGAACCTTTTACGATCAGTGTTTAATTCTTTTTGTATTATTTGAATTTAATTTCCGATGTGCTTTTTGTCTTACGACAAGTGGCATTCTGAGGTGACGTTTGAAAGAACTACCCGTAATTTATGGCGTTTCTTTGATCCTGAGATTTATAGGTTGGTGTTTTGAGAGGATACAAATTGGCCACGAAATCCTTACAAAAACTAGGATAGAGTCAAGTTGTTTTTCGACAAGCGTTGTTTTGAGGTGACCCCCCCCCCCCCCCGATTTTGGGGTGTACGTTTTAGGTACTAATTTGGGGGTTGGTGTTTTCTTAGGGTACCAATTGGTACTAAATATTTACAAAACTTGTCATTCGAGTTGTTTTACGAAATGTGGCGTTCTGAGGTGACGTTCAAAAGAACTACTCATAAATTAGGAATGTTCCGTTGCTGAACTATTTCCGCGGTTGGTGCATTCATATTCATTCCGTGGCAAGTTTGTATATAGCACATCTGGCCATCGAACAAAATTTTTGTAAAATGTGTTGACACGAAGATGTAAATGTCAAGTTAACAATTAACTAATTAATTAATTAATTTAACGTTGCTATTGCATTTCATATATGTTATATTGACTGAAACAGATATTTATTCACATTTTTTATTCCGCACGTGATAAGTTTTACGACTCGCTGTGTTCTCCATGAGCTTTGCGTTCTTTGAAAGACCAATTTGTTGTTTTAGCCCAGTCTGTGTAAAGTGAAATGGAAAGAAATCGTAGAATTATGATTGGGCCCCCGTCCAAACAACTTTAATGATTTTCAATCATTAATAAATCGCTGCAAATATCAGCGATGCAGAAAAATTTACATACAATTGAATAAAAATGCTGACAGTACGTACGCTTATCAGTCTGCCGGTTTATAGGCATAAACATTTTATTTTCGAATAAAAATCAATGTTGCACGCATAATAGGATTCCAATGCGCACGGGGTCGACCGATTTGCAAATAAATGTAAACAGACAAAAAGATCTATAGGCAAAATGTCAGTCGAAATTGAGCATTATAATGTTGTGTATTTTTTTTATTCCTCAGCACAACAAAAATATTTGACAATGAACGTCCATAGTTGAGTTTTAATAAACGTTTCTTTTTTAGCGTGCGCTGCACAAATTGACGCAATACCAATTACAATGATAGGAAAATTTTCCTCTTTTTCCTTTCCGAACATGTTTCCATGAACTATGTAAAATTATGAAACTAATCAAATCATATAATATAAATTATCATAAATTGTGGACATTAATAAGCTGCTTCCGGGTTATACCGTGTGTCAAGATTTGTTAATGCTGATGTTTCGCGAACCATGTTGCTCGCTTCTTCAGAGCTAACTGAATACTGGCTCTGAAGCTCAGAAGAAGCGAGCATAACCCACGCATAACCCGGAAGCAGTTTATTTTCTAAATGATTCTGGCCGTGAAAGCCTACGTAGTTACTTATACGATAATCTGTTGAGTTCTTGCGTCAGTGGAGTTCTATGCCTAAAGGGCTAGCTGGTATTTCTTGGGATTGCACTTTTTTTTTAAATACCAATACAATGTTAAAGACATTGTTTTATATAGAATGCAGAACTATGACACAAAGAGATGTTCAGTTACCGCGGGAATTTACGGAGTCCATGTTAATCATATGGGGTAATATAACGGTGAATTACGCTGTTATATTACCCATAAGATGTACATGGGCTACGTAAATTATCGCGGTAATTTAACATCTCTATGCATAGCACATGCAAATATCCTCATATACTACCCTTATCACCTCCGCCAGCACATACCCTCCTGGTTCTTGCACTCCTTCTCCTACCATAGGCTTCGGTTATCATTAAGATCGTTTCCTGTCGTTGGGTTCTGGTTCTTCAAAGAACACATTTCGCTCCGGTTCTCCTAGTAACTACAAACCGGCTTCCACACGCTTCTTTCCTTATCGCTATTCTGCACTCTCTTCCTTTTATTGCGCAATTCCTATATATACATTACGTATGTCCTTTTCCTCTTTGTGGCTAGGATCTTTTTGATTGTTTGAGATGTCATTCCATCCTTTGGGTCCACTCAGCGTTAGCACGTCCTAGCGTCGGACCACCTCGGGTATTTGAACTTGGAGTACTTTCAACCTTTTGTATTTGTGGATGTAGCTTTCGAAAATGTCCCGTTAGTGCTCTGGTCAGTTTGTAACGAACTCGTTCATATTCCGATTTGGCCATGCCTTTACGTTTAGAATCAGTGGTCTGGTCTAGCCGCCAGTGGTCACGTCTATTTATTGTTGCTGCTATTTAACCATTCTCGCCTCTGCTCATGATACGTGTTGGTCATGTTTTGCCTTACTTTGCTCCACTAATAGACATATCACCACCATCATCACTGCGATTGCGGTTCTTCATTGGATTTTTGATAGCCTGTCCCTTTTGGGCGCGTATCATGACGATCGTCCAGACCGGCCATGCATACAATAGCACCAATTCTGCGGCTGAAGAAAGGATAACTCTCTGCGCCACAATTCATATTTTTAAATGGACTGGAAAATATCTCAAAATTGGATTTTTCTTCATTACAATATGGTATGGTAGGGTAACGTCGGGTCGTATGGCGGTGGGGCCTTTCCATATACTTTGACCAATCTTTTGTATTTCCCTCATACTTCAGATCCCTTTAATGTTGAGTCTTTTCACGAAGTTAGTCCGAGGAGTATGTTGTACCAGCTCCGCTGGCTCAATGAAGGCGGCTCGGAAGTGTGCCTGTAAGGAGACCGGTGGTCAGTCGCAGATCCGTTTTCCGTAACTGGATATACTGCCAGCCCTTAAGTGCAAAGAAGGTTGAAGGTTTCCCAGTAAGCTCGTGTAGCTGCAGCTTCTCAGTTTTGTACCATTTTCCTAATGTGGCGTATTATGATAAAATGGGGTCTTAGTGCCTTCTCTGGTTAGGATGCCTTCTCTGGTCGGCTTGTTCATCGCATTCGATCGCTGAATATCCTGATATCCACATCAGTTAAATTTTAATTTCTTGGGCTAGTTTATTCGCAGATAATTTGCAGTCTAAGACAGGTTTGTACTTGTATCTCTACATAATATATGTATACGCTATATATCAATAGCGTAAACTTTCACCTGAAAGATGGTTGGAGTATGGCTCGTGACTTTGGATAAAAAAAATGCGGTTCACGAATGCCTACCCTCCACGGTCTCTGAAGCATCTGTGAACCACAGTGATGAGGAGTCTCTGAGCTGTCTGAGCTTCTAAGTTGCATTTTTGCGGTCATGAATGACCACTTCTACCACCTTAAACAAAGTCGTACACAGGTGACATCATGTTTTTTTGGTATTTCAACCTGACCTGGCTTAAGGTTCTCTGTCTGGACCCCTGTGGTGACAACAGCAGCCTCTCTTTTAACATGCATATGCAGAGGCGTGAGGTTTAGCATTGCCTCGATTGTACAAGTAGGGCATCTTCTGATTGCTCCTGTAATGGCCAAGCATACGAGCGATAGTTGTTTTGTTAGTTTTCTTTGTGTTGCCTTTTCCAATGTCTTGTTCCAAAAGAAAATCAATCCGTGATGTCTATTATAACTTGTCTCATCACGGTGGTGTAGAGCCAGTAAATCGTCGTCGTGGGAAGGCATCAACCTACCAAACAGTAAGTTGAACATTTGTCTTTGCCATGCGAGCTTTCCACTTAAGTATATCATCCAGGGTGATCTTCAGGTATTTTACGTCTGTTAAGTGTACAAGTTTTTGGTGTACGATGGGATCTGGTCATTTTATTCATATTTCAATAATTTTTAGACTTGCGTTTCTACCATTTGCACATCACAACGCTAATTATTAACAAGACAAATAAAAATACCATTAAAAATGTGTAAAAATACCACACAAAAATAACGTTGAATGCTGCGTATTGCAGACTGTCGCTCTGGTGTAAACGCGTGTTTACATGTTCACAATCGATGTTTCTGTTGTGAATATTTGATTTTAAAGGACACATAATGTTGCTACTTGAACACATGTTTAGAACAGTCGTTAATATTAATGGCAATTTTGTCTTGCTACGCAGAAGTATTAAAATTTTAAGTTATTCAAGTGAAACTTCTTCCGGGACGACACGGAAAAACCATGTGGTCCAAAAGTTTGAAATAGAATAAAATGTTCTATTAAAACGGTAAGTTAGTTGTAGACATTAAGGCAATTAATTGAATTAAATATATAATATTTTAAGTTAAAGGTTAGGTTTGTGGTTAATTTCCTTGTTATTAAAGACATTTGACAGCAATTGGACAATTGTATTAGATCTGCTGTACATGCCGTACTGCTGTACTGCTGTCTGTACATGCCGATTGTGTCAGAAAGTGAAATGAGTGAAATGAGTAAATGAGTCCTCAAGAGAAATGTTCATATTAAGATCATGTAAACACGTAACACAGAAAGACTACATTAAACGACATTAGAATATAAAGTCGAAAAAAGCTTATTTTAGTAAGGTTGCGTCTTTTGTATGACGTAATCTGAAAATAATTATCCTATTAATATCTCGCAGAGAAATACGATATTTTCAGTTTGCGGGCTGAAGTGGCAGTGAGATATTTCGCTGTTTAAACCCGTCTCCATTACGTATTAATTTTGAAGAATATTCCCGGGCATTTTCACCTCGAACGGACGGGAGGAAATATAGTGTGACGGGGCCCGGAGGGAGACCCACATCAGAAGTTGTCAACTTTAGGCATCAATTCCAATTCCCTGGGCGATGCGATACAGGACAGGGAGGGACGCGCCTGCCGAGATGATACGGGACTCACAATATCAAATCTTTGAAAAATATAACGCCATTAAATAGAATAAAATAAAAACGGGACGAGTTCAGCGGCGGTAGGGAACGCCTGAGCGCGTCGCTGCGCTGCCCTGAAAAGCGAATCCTCTACGTGTAGTTTATAATGTTATAAATTGTCGGTCCGGCGATTTTCTCTATTTCTAGTCCCGTTGACGATATATCCTTGCCTCAAATAACATCCTGGCAATTTATAGCTTGTCCTTGATAACTCCCCTATATATCCATTCTTTTTTACACTCTACATTGGTTTATTTGCATCAACCGCATAATAAATATTATAAAATTTTTAAACTTTATCAAGGTGAACTGTTGAACTTTCTAATGGATACCAACAGCAAAACCCAATATTAGTTTTGCATAATATAAATTTTCCTTGTAAATGACAAACATGCTAACATGTTAGCCTTGTTAACAACAATATCTAATACTATTATACTTTGTTGGCTGTTGTTATTACTAAAAGGAAACGCTATTAGTATATGTCGGCACTACACGATGCTACGAACATCTTCCACCGTTGAAAGTCCTTGTGGTATGTCAAAGATTTCGAGCTAGAGACAATGCGATATACGAACACACTTTCGACGTTAGAAGGTATACGCAGCATAGTGTAGCGTTGCCTTAGATTATTGTATTTTTGACAAACAAAGGAAAAATGTGAAATCCTCTGATACCTTAACTCAAAAGATAATTATGCACCATACGTTTTATGTGGCTTCATTAAGTTCCAAAAATCGATGTCTTATATTATGTGCAACATGCACACTCAGCGTATTTTTGCTAAATATACGTTATTATTATTATAAGTTATGTTAAAAAAGCAGGGATATTTTTAATCATATCCCCAATCCATGGAAACTTGATAAAGTGCCAGACCTTAATTCTAAGTAAAAACTTCAAAATACTTTTTCTGATCGGCCTTTCTTTCCGAGATATTTTTGTTGTTTTTGATTTTGTTGAGTTGGCTTTATGAGAGCGTTTAATTATTAATTAAAATTTTCGGGGATTTATGTCATCATAGCTAAGTCACATTTACAGACACATTTAATTAATAATAATAACTATTGCTCAATCAAATTCCAGGAACTCACTTACTGAAGGTATATTTTCTTCGCCATCGTAAGTTATAAAAACATGGAAGTTTGATATATCAAGGCCGATCGAACAATAAGCTATCTCAAATATTATACTTTTTCGCATCAAGCTATGAAGAATCACACTGTATTGAGGACAAACAATACTCAACAACAGCATGCAATCTTCATAGCATTAAGTTTATCTTTTACTCATAGTGTAAGATACTCTTCACGAAGATTACATCAGAGAATTAAGTTCAGCAATTCTGAAACTTTCCTGAGCCAGGCAAGCTGAAAATTTAAGTTCAAAATCAACTAATTGTTAGTCACACCCCTGGAGTTTGGAAACAAACTGGGGTGTGGGGGGAGCCGGGACCAGTTGCACAAACATCTGTAGCCCGTATCGGATTTGGGTAAACTGTCTGAGAAATAAGACACGAACTACGGAACAACTCTCATTGAATATGCATAACAAACACAGTAAGAAAACGGCGACGTGCCAGGCAATCCGGCCTCCATGTCGGCTCCTCGCTGTTAGCAAAGAACTCCATGATTTTACTCCATCCATTGACGTAAACACGCGAGAAACTATGTTATATTATTGAATACGGCAAAGACTTTACTCTGTCAGAAGAACCTATTACAATATAAATTACATACTAAAGTCTATTTTGATTTAGACATTTGTGATCGGTGCATAATTCCGAGCTAAAGACATCAGTTATTCCGTAATGTAAATTAATATTATATGTGATGTGGGTCCCTACTTATTATTCTATTTCCATATAGAGTTGATTTAATAATAATGGCCCTCTTAATGCTTTATTCTCTAACATTAATCCAACCGCCAACTAAGTAATTAATCTATAAACAATGATCTACAAAATGGAGAAAATAGTCTATGAAAAAGATAAACAAACTGAGCTTAAAACAACTTGATCAACAATCCACGCTTATATTTATCATTTATACGGCGCAATTATAAGCATTTATTTTAGAAAATAAGCGCTTAAAGTAAACACAAAAAGATTAGAAAATGCATTAGGTATAAGAAAACGTTAAAACCACGCGCGCACCCCTACACGCGCGCGGGCGCGCGCACCCCCACACGCACACGCGCACGCAAACGCACGCATAAACATACACATACACATACACATACACATACACATACACATACACATACACATACACATACACATACACATACACATACACATACACATACACATACACATACACATACACATACACATACACATACACATACACATACACATACACATACACATACCCATACCCATACCCATACCTATACTCATACACATGCACATGCACATGCACATGCACATGCACATGCACATGCACATGCACATGCACATGCACATACACATGCACATGCACATGCACATGCACATACACATACACATACACATACACATACACATACACATACACATACACATACACATACACATACACATACACATACACATACACATACACATACACATACACATACACATACACATACACAGACACTAACTAGAGAACCACACTAAGGTTCTCATTTGGTTCAAACATTGTTCTTCTGAATTTTGGCGCTTGTTAAGAAAGACACAGGACAGAGTTGATCTATGAAACACATTCTTCTATATGTGTACACTGTACATACACAATTCCAACACAAAATAATAATATTTCATCTTTAGTATATATTTATTGTAAGTGCCGTTGCATTCGAATATTTGTTTCTTGGTCCTTAAGAGATTTATCGTATTATCCATAATAAAATAATTAAACTTACTAATAAATTTATTAGTATTAAAAATTCTTTCATTTATATTATTTATTACGTAGAAAGGACATACATTTGAAGAATTTATGTTAAAGGAAAGAGTTTAAAATTTAAAATTTTATATTTAAAACAAATTTAAGCAAATTTAAAACTTAAAAGTATAAGGAAATAAACTTTTGCGTGTACCTATCCAAATTTTATTTTTTTACAAAAGACATACATTTGAAGAATTTATGTTAAAGGAAAGAGTTTCAAATTTAAAATTTTAAATTTAAAACGGATTTAAAACCTGTATAAAAAAGTATAACGCAATAAACTTTTTCTGGTATCCAATATTTATTTTTTTTACTTAAATACATATTGCAAACAATTAATCACTAATAGTTAAGTAAATATATTTTTTTAAACAAGTTTTTGTTTCACTTCCAGAACAAAGAAAGAATTAGAAAATTAAATCCTGGAATTTACGATGACAATATTTGGTTTTAATCACTGGATGACTTTTAAAATCTTGTGCTCTATGGGGTGCTTTAACAAATATTTTTTACCATTTGCTACTAACTTCTTAACAAGTGATGTGATGAATTTGTTTTTGTTAGTATCACGGTCAAAGCGACTCGCTAAAAAATGAGTATAGGCAGATCAATAAATTCGTAATAAGTTTCAATAATCACGGATATGGCAAAAGAAGAATATTTAAAATAATAAATTTTTTTTGCTGGTAAATTCGCTGGAAGCAAATAAACATTAGTCACATTAGTTTTATTCACATTGAGGTTTTAGAACCGGTTTTAAAAAACCGACAAACCCAAAAATGCAAATTTCAAAGAAATAAATACATTCTATCTACCATATGTCATGTAACAATTTTTTATGTAGAATTGATTTAAGTACTTTTTGATTCAATTGACAAAAAATCAAACTTTTCAAACTCGGAACTCTCCTGCCTTATTGTCTCACAAAGGTTACAGCAAATACCGCAATAGAATTGAAGACAACGTAAAAATGGTAAAAAATTAGAAAATTTTTAATTAAAACTTGTTATGTCTGCTTAGAATTAGATTCTGAATGAATTCTTCTTATAACGTTCTTCGATTTCTCAAATCCATCGCAAAATATCTGAAATTGTCTGTAATGGGGAACACTGAAAATCGTTTTTAATACTAAAAAAATTGCCTCAATAGTCAACACCACAGACCATCGACTTTAGTGCAAGCACAGTTATTAGCAAAGATAATTCGTTTAAAAATAATACAGCCGATAGGAAACCTATTAGGGAGGTTTTCAAAGCTGACGGCATTTGCCTGTGATGCAAAAAGTTGCGTAATAACATCAATAACACACTGTTAAAATATTGATTGGGCAATATCCTAACACTCCAAAGTTTCTAATTTGAACTATCATCAATAACAAATGGTAACAATTTGAATACATTGAGACAAAACCATTTGCTCATCAACCTTGCTGAATGTTCTTACCAAGATATAACATTGTTGAGTAACGGTAACGTGCAACTATTGTCAATCCGAATTCAAATATTTATATACGTTACTGATATTAAAGTCCACCCTATTAAAACAAGAATATGCTCACCAAAGAATATCAATAGAAGTACAGTAGTTCGAAGACCGGTCGCGAGATCGCTAAATTGTCAGCTGTCCTGGTAATCCACCTCTCAGTATAATTAAAACTTGGCATTCGGGCAACTGATCTGATTGATATGCAGGAAGAGTTGAGATGAACCAAGACTGACACTGTAGATTGTCACTTTAGTCAAACTGCATTATTTCACTTATCTACGGAATTGTAAATCAAGCAACAAAAAGAGTTTTTGTCGAATCATTTGCGGTAACCTTTTAATTACTGTTTGCTAATAAAGAACAATTGCAAACATTACAGCATAAACTGTATAACGTTGTGGTAGTTTGTTTATTTTACATTAGCCTGCTTCCACTAGCATGCATATACATTTAATAATACATTTAATTAGCGGAGAATGTTACAATACCTAAATTAATATATTATTATGCAGAAATTCTACTGCATTTTGCCAACAAAATGATATCCATGCCAATATTGGCTGATCTTTGAACCAAATAAATTAAATACATAGTACTGGCACCGCTCGGTACAACTAACGATAACCTACAATCATGGTTTCCTTTGTCATATTATAGACCCTGGTGTTCAGAATATTTATCTACTCACTCGATTGAATGCACCCTTTGATCCAGAAAACTGGTATGTACATTGTATGTATTTAGCTACAACAATAGTATTGTTGAATAGTGTTGATCATCCGCCCAGAGTTCAAATGTGATATTATTGAGAGACTGTTGTGTATGCCCGTGCCAGCAAAACATCATAGAGCACATCATTTCAGAATACATCTTAGACAAACGTTTGTTTTTTTAATTCATAACCACAGACAGGAAAATTCAAACCAGGTTCAACGGTTAGGGAACATAGCAGAGACACCCGGCTAGACAAGGGCCACCAGCCAACATAGTGGACATGGAAATGTTTATCTTGACGAGAATGAGTAAATATAATTGTACGCTTATCGAAAAATAAATGAAATGAAATTTAAAGCATTTCAAAAACATTAGACAGATGTTTTTTACACAGATTAAGGTTTCCACATTTCAAAAACTCAGCACGAGGACATCACTAGACAGGGTGGTATTTTCTTTTTTGTTGATTAAAAAACTATTTTATTTTTAAACTTAGAAAATATTTTTGAATGACAAAAATGTAATACCACGAATTAGGTCTTCTTTTATCCATTTCTTACTGAAAGCAATGATGGTTTTGAACTTATATTTAATATTAATATCGTCGCACTTAATTTTATTTGTTTGATTAAAATGATACACCACACTTGTTTGGATTAGATATTAGTTTGAAATTGTTTGGTGATTGGTTGTTACTGGCTTTTCACGTAAAAATGTAATTTTCAAATTAAAAACATCGAGACAAGCAAGACTGAAAAACTGTGTTTTGTGCTGCAAGATTGGCTTCCAGGTTTGTTAGTTTTTGTTATTTTTTAGATGATTATCTTGCTCAATGTATTGCAATTACGATGGCCATTATTTTGGCAATACATGTTTTTAAGCGACATTTAAAAGAAACTTCGATGGTCTGATTATAGTATTTCTTTCATAATTTTAAAATTATGTTTAGCGGTTGTTACCCGCTTTCATACTTAATGAAATATAATTCAATTAGTATTTACCAAAATTATATTTTTTGTTTATTTATTTTAATAAATTTGCAAACATCAATTTTTCCAAAAGTTTATGCTAAAATAATGGCCGATTTACACTTATCTCAACTGTGAAAAAGACGAGAATCGAAAACAGCACTGGCAACAGCAATAAATCCTGAACAATGACCACTGATCCTGGCTTGACTGTTTTCTTTTTTTATAGAATCTGAAGTCACAAGTTATAAATGAATTCTAGTTTTTGAAAAACTTTATGCCAAAATTGTAATTAACGTGTTTTGGTGTTTGGTTTCCTCTAAAACGTAACTCAAAAATTTCCAAGCATATTCTTTTTTGTATCTATATGTAAATATAAATTTAATTTTTTTAATTGTTTGACGACTCGTAGCAAACTCTAATTTTGTTTTAAAATGATGTAAAAAATGCTGCACTATCTAATCAAAAAGTGTAAAGTAGCTCTGACTGGCTTTGAACTAAGATCGGAATCAACCAATTGTTAGCCAGCCAGACGTTTCCTTCAACCAAGAAGTATCATCACAAATCACATGACCATGTATCGCAAAAAACCGCGTAAAAACTAGAGCCAAATGTCAAGATTTGGCTGGGACCATTCACTAAAAATTCATCATTAAACGTCAGTTTCTTATTAATGTTAAGAAACATATATAGCTTAAATTACATCTGTGCTCTCATAATTCACCGCTATTTCAGCGTAAGGTTTCCGTATTCATAATGTGTATATTCAAGTCAACGATTATCAAATTATGCAATAATGTGGAGGATAATAGTTTCACTCCGAGGACGCGAGGATACCGGCATGATTACGAGGGCAATCCTCGCGAAACGAGGATGGGTGGCAACTCTAGTCCAGACATGTACAGTGAGGTGTAAACGCCGCGCCGTTCCATGAACAGGTGATATGTATTCTAGGACGATGTGTGTTTGATTGATTCAGGTATCGGTACCTTGACCGATATTGGAAATATTAGTGGCAGGTAATAATTGGTAAACCCCTGTTTGATTGTTTGTGAATTGTAATTTGTTGGTCAAATAACCATCTCGACTTGTACATAACCAATCAGAGTAGTTAATTGAAGATGCCTACGATGTTTATTTTTGATTCATTCACTATGAATTGGAAAATATATCGACAATGGGATGTACTATGTGCGCCAAAAAATGTCGTACACCAGATATGCAACCAAATATACTGAACTTATTTTTGTTAGCTTTGTAAATGGTTCTTTTATAACCTATACACTATCATTCTGACCTTATTCTTCAAGTACGAAAGATGCATCAACTGTCAACTTGACAAATAAAAACAAGCCAATATTACATTATGTAAAAATTAGCTGTCCGATTTTTTTCTGGCGCGCATAGTACCTGCCATTGAACGGGTCAAAATTTTTCTGCTTTGTGCATCCAGAGGGATGACAGAACATTTCAATGGGGGTTCTTCAATAAAATTGCAAAAATGTGGTTTTTAAATATCACAATAACATCGCATTTTAAAAAAAAGAACATACACATTGACAGGGCCACAGAGCGATAGGACGAACGTTGGGGGTTTTACCTAAAATCGTAATGTGAATATTGGCCGGTACTATATTTTGCGGTACTATATGGTTATGCCACGCACTGTGCCGTTTCCTACAGGATTACAGTTATCTGTGGTGTATGGAGTGCCTCTGTTGTAATCTCCAACTCGATGTCGAAAATCTATAGCATTTACATCAGCTATTCCTTCCTGTATTGTTGCAGTATACCGTTCACCGCGCAACAGTTATTGTTTGATGTGCTTGTAAAACGATCGAATATATGTTTCTGACAGATGGTAACAACAATACAACAGGCACAGTCTACACTGCGCAACTGTGTTGGCTGGTATTTCTCCGTTTCTCTGCTACATTTCACTGCACATCAGTTGGCGATTGAGCGAATACAACGAAAATTTCTAAAGTATCTCAGCTTTCGAGAGACAGGCATTTATCCTGTCCAGGGATATGACTATGGCCTCTTGCTCGCAGAACACGAGTTTCAGTCTCTACAACATCGTCGTGAGGTACACAGTGCCATCTTTTAAGAAAGCTCATCCATAACGTAGTGGACTGCCCGATCTTGCTTGGAGGTGTGTCATTTCATGTGCCTAGGACTTCTGCCCGATATACCTCGACGTTTAGACTTCTTTCGGCCAGAACAAACATTGGATTGAGGGCTCCACTGAGCCATATGTCACGAAACGCAAATAATATCTTTGATGATATTTTTCTTTAGGAATTTGGTGTTTCAGATTAATATTCTGGACTTCTCGCTTTGATTTTTGATTGTTTTGAGTTTTGGTTTGTATAACTTTTTTCGCTTACGTTTTAAATTTTTATTGTATTCTTATATTTTTTAGATACATGTATTATGCAATACTTCCTTTAAGTTTGTCCTGTAATTGGTTCTGTTGGGGAAATAAATACTATTATTACTATTATTATATTATATATTATTATTTCACCTTGCTACATTTCAACAGGCCATTCACCCCATCTATCATTCCACCAATGTAGTTTGGCAAAAATCTGTTCACATATTTACAGTCGGCTCCAAATTCCCAAACCCTCGGGAGCAGGAGTCTTCTCCAAAGCACCGCACATCAAAATCGGAATAATGCCAGGACGGTACACAACAATACTTCAGACAGGGGTCACTAAAATAAACATCTCAAACTGTTTTCAGGAGAAGATGGAACGAAACAAACCTATGCATTTGCAAAGAAACCCTTTGAAGCCCTTGGCAAAAGACCACGCACGCAACTCACTAGAAGCAACATCAGACTGCTAACCGGAATCAACACAGGACACTGCAGTATAAGAAAATATCAAACCCTCATCGGACTCCTTGATGACGACATGTAGGGAGGGTGCAAAAAAGGGATGGCGGTACATATCCATATCCAGACATGTTGAGACGCTGAAAATTTGACATGTACCAGCTGTTTTACTTGGAGACGTATACGTTCGGTATTGCCAATTTTTAATGTCTACCTCACATGATATAACATTTATAAGTTCAAATCGATCGGATGCTAGCGCCCGGTGTAAACACA
This sequence comes from Aphodius sticticus, assembly GCA_963966075.1. Classification (NCBI taxonomy): domain Eukaryota; kingdom Metazoa; phylum Arthropoda; class Insecta; order Coleoptera; family Scarabaeidae; genus Aphodius; species Aphodius sticticus. The sequence goes on from OZ014510.1 coordinate 25,961,764, forward strand.
GTTACTATTTTTAAAGGCATCATCCTGCAGTGTTGTTGTTGAATCGTCAATATTAGTATCCACTATCTACTGTAATGAGACTGTCGGTGCGCAATTGCTGCACTACCATACTGCTACTTACGTTCCGAATGCTTCGAAAGTAACAGACACCTACTACGTTCGTATAGTACAACACAAATACATCTAAGCCCAACTTCGAGTTTCCGTTATATCTACGGTCATCTGCAAATTTAAAACACTAGAACTATATGGCTTAAAAATTAACGCTATTTGTTTATTTAAGAATTTTCCAAAAAAATCGTGATATAAACAAACATAATGTTCAGAAATCAATACCAAAAGACAAAGGTCCCGCGACAAAACCATATTCTCATAAAACATCACTACAAAAAAAATACATCTGATTTGATGAATGAAATGTTCTACCTCCTCCAGATTCAGCGTTGAAGAAATATAAATAAATGGATAAAATATGCAGCAGTCGTTTTATTGAAAACGTCGTTACATGATAATCGATTTCGGGGCGCCTTGTCCCCATCTTCGGATCAAATCTACAAAAACGTATTAATTAGATAATATTTGTTGTATGTACAGTGGTCTTACATTCTAATTAAATGCTGAGCTAAAATTAAGTAATTGGCTATGATGTACTCGTTTAAACATTATTCCTGGCTGCGGGCTTGTTGTTGTTACATCCGGGATTGAACCAAAAGTTGTGAAGGGTATATTTCTGATTTTGATATCGTCGGGATCGAGTGGTAAATCTATTCATACATGTATATTATGGATTACAGTGGTCGCCACCTGTGAAAGTGAGGTTAGATTGCGAGTACCTAGAGTTTACAAATTTAGGAATGAAACTATGTGAAAATAGCGACAAAACCACACGAGCCAACGGTCAACACAATCACTAGTGTTCCCAAAATATAATAATTAACGTTCTACTGTTATTTCAGTTATTCTGATCAGTTGCGTCCTATCTGAAAATCTGACATCTGATGTAAAATGATATGGGGAAAAGGAATGACCAATTAAGAAATACCTGCCAAGACGATGTTTAATGAAACAGATTAAAATTGCGTGTATGTAAAGTACTAGGGTTTCCAATACCGAGATTTCGACAATTGATGAGCTTTTTCGTGATCCTGGGATCATAAATCTAAATCCCGGGATCCCGAAAAAGTTAAATTGAAAACTATTTTCTTTTTTTTGTTAATTGTCGAAATGTGACCACTGGGTAAGCTCGTAAAATGTTCGCTTACATCAACATGTTGCTATAATAGGACCTGTTCAGCTTGCTTAAGGTTTTGTAGAACCTATACCACCAACAAACAAAAGAAAACATAAACGTAAAAATGAAAAGTTTAGTGTTCGGATTTCTTTACCAGTATCCAGTGACTACCGAAGATAAAATTAGCAAATAGGTAACAAAATACAACGAACAAAACTATTAAAAATAAGTATAAAATAAAGACAAATTAATCCCGATATATGTAACTATAAAATGAACCCAAATTGTCCCAAAAATTATTAATCTACTACTATATACTAAAAGTCTAACACAGTCCGCGGGAGAAGTTTACGAAAATCGGCGAATCGGGGGAAGGGTCTGCTTCTCGGAGAAACGAAAATCGGCGCCACAGGCGCCTATTTTCCGCCTGAAATTTGATTCTACAGTGCTTACGCTTTCGATTTCGTCCATTTTCGGCCGTTCTCGTTATTTTCTATCTCGATTCGGCTAAATTTATGGATTGTCGTTTGGGACTGTACTCGTCGCCAGGGCAATCGATCGTGTTGCTAGGCAACGGCCTCGCGCTTCGCGACGCGGTCACCAGACGGCGACACAGCATCATGTCGCTAGGAAGCAATAGATGGCGCCCCGTAACGCGCCAAACGTACGAGCATAATCACGTCGCGCGTGTAAGAGCATCCGGGCTTTTTGTCTCTCTCTTAACGCTTCGGCGATCTACCTAGGTCGACTAGCAGGCCTATTAGGGCTGCACATTCTCCTAGTCGTAGTTACTAATCGTGCAATGGTTCACTCCCATCGAACGTACGATGTTATTTCTTGTTCCGATGTTCAGGTTTCTTCCAGTTTAACGATTTTACCTTAAACTAAAAAACGAAATATTTAGGTACGCTGTTTCTCTGCCATGGGGTGCGTCTACGCCGTATATTGCGTCACGGTTAAATCATTTCGACTGTGTGACTGCGGTAATATGGTCCTTTTTGCCAAATTTTATTCATCGCACAATCATCCCTTTTTTCGTTTCTTTTAGTGGAAAGGTTTTGTCAATAAGTGCACTGAAGTGATAATAAAATGTATTTTTTAATGTGGGTTGGGCTACTTGTCCTCTATTTAACAAAACCGGAAAACGTAAAGGTAATATTAATTTTTCTCATAACAAGAAATTGGATATTTAATATTCTAAGAAGTTGCACTGAATATTTCAGCAATTTCGAACAATAAATAACGGGGGCGGGGTCTCGATGGCGTATAGGATAGAGCAGCTGCTATCTACGCTGAAGGCCCCGGGATTCCCGGCTCGGGCTAAAGTCGACTGTCCTGGTATTTTAGACAGGGAAAAAATACCTTTGCATGCCGCCTTCCATCGGATGAGGAAGTAGCCGGTGGTCCCGTGTGCTATCATGATGCGACGTGCACGTTAAAGAACCCTTACTGGAGGTTAGAATTCCTTCAGTTTGACAAAATTCCAGGGTGTGTATAGCCTGCCCTCAGTGTCGGTGATTGCGTCTTTACTTAAAAACGCGTTTAGAATTGGTTCTTAAAGTCTACCTATCTTTTTTTAAAGAATAATCGTTTTAGTCAAAATGAAAACAGTTAGTCTACATGCATAATAAACATCCATGAAGTATGAATTCTAAAGTTATCAAGGAAAGCTGGTTAATCGACGGTGAGATATTCGAGGAGAAAGGTAATTTGTCGGGCAATTCCGTCATACGAAGAAGCAACCGTAGACACGTATTTCGGACTATTAGTCCTCATCAGTACGGTATAGCCAAGGAGCAAGATGGACACTCAATGGAAAAAAATAAAAAAAATATATAACCCCCTTTATGATCTCCATTTGAGTGTTTTTCCATTGAGTGTCCATCTTGCTCTTTGGCTATACTGTACTGATGAGGACTAATAGTCCGAAACATGTGCACGGTTGCTTCTTCCTACGACGGAATTGCCCGACAAATTACCTTTCTCCTCTGATGTTAGCCAATTTTATCTTAAAGAAGAAACAAAAATTCGTCAAAATGTTTTATTGGCATCGAATTGAAAAATTGAAAATTTGACTCGATCAAACAATTTCTTTTGCCGTGACTATTCTTGAAAGATTTTACAAAAATGTAAAATTTTTGAGCAAAATTTAAGATGCAGAAGCAAGCTATTATCTAATAGATTTTAAATTTTGTTTATTATTAATGTCAGTACGCACACTTTGTCAGCTTTTATCTTTTAAACCGACAATTTTCGATTTCTACTTGTAAGGCAAAATTTGAAAATGTTGATCAAGGTTCGGGGTAAAAGATTTGTCCAATAAAGTATATTTTAGGCGTTTGTTACTGACTGGATTCGGTAACGTTTGGCATCTCAGGCGTTGATCAGGCAATTTTCGCTTTTTTTCATTAATCCCTGGATTGAGATCCCGGGATTACAAAATATCTAAGCCGAAATCCTGGGATCAGTATATTGTCCGGGATTGGAAGCCCTAATCAGTACTCTCAAAACCACATCTGAATATTTTTTTCTCTCTACTATTGAAGAAAATATGAGCTTTCCCATTGGTATGTCTAGCCCAACTTGACCGAAAGTGCTTATCTGACCACCTTGAAGAGGTAAAATATTCAAGAAGGTCTATCACATACTTCCGGCTAAATGGGGTTAGCCATTTGGCATACCCATAACTCAGAAAAAACCTTCAGATGATGTTATTTAAAAATACTTGACTACCACGCATTTCTGTCCATATGGGACAGACCTAATCATTTATTACAGTAATCACTGTTTATCTCCTTAGAGACTGATTAAACAAGTCGGTTCTTCATTCTGATTGGTTAATATTGAACCGGCAACAGCTAAGCAGCCTAATGGCTGCTTAATAGACGATGAATCTATCTGCCAGTGGCGATAAGTATATGTTGAGATATACATACTTTGAGATAAAATGTGACGATAGGGATATATAAAAATATCGTGGTATTTTGTGAGTATACCACTACGATAACATTGACGCTGGTTCTCCGTCTATATAGTTTCTACTTTCTAGTATATCTCGTATTTTCAATTATTTTCCCTTCATTTCATCTTTCAGCAATGCAACATTCATACGAAACGTGTGCTTTAAATCTTGATTGCAAAAACGGCAAAACGAGAGACAAATACGGTTGTTTCGTCCTAACAGAAATGAGGGGTGAGATCAAGATCGGTGGCGGATTTCGACCTAGAAGTTTAAAGGAAATTCCCTGCGCTGCCATCCGCGGTCAGCAATGTGTGAAGAGATAAGGCCTCAGCGTCCATCGTGGCCTGCCTGTCGGGTCGACTATTACATCTCCACGCCCCACCTAGCGGCGAGCAATCGAAATAAAAACGCCCCACCGCCGGCCGAACACTCACCGAAATGACGCAGCCGATCATTCGTGTACAATGGGTCTTAACCTGCCAGCGCATTCGATAAAAATAAATTGCTGTCGCGTCTTCCGGCGCTCACTTCTAGGGGCAGAGTATGGGGTGCAGAAAAAATATATTAAGATTTGTTGAGTTGTTGAGATACGTCAATGGCATGATATAGAATCCATTCGCAAATTAGATTTATATGTTGAATTTCTGGTCACATCGGTGTTTTTGTAGTTACATTTTAATTTATTGAAATGCATTATATCTACTATGACATTGTGTAAGAAAATATACAGAAACAAATTAATGTCACGCACGGCTGCATCTCAGTGATGTTTCTCACTCGGGCTTCACCTCGGGGCCGGGAAAAAATCCGTCCTCGGGTTGTTGGTATTGTGGGTGTTGGTTTTTCTGGTTTTTTTTTGTTTTTTTGTCTTTTTTTTTTTTGTTTTTTTTTTGTTTTTTCTGCTTTTTATGCTATATTATTCTTCTCGTTTTAGTAAATTCTTCACCTTTATCTTAAAGGCACGTGGTGGCAGTATTTTTATGTGTTGTGGTAGTTTGTTGTATCTTTGTATTGTATCGTCATCAGTGTCTGTGTCAGTCTTACCTTCTTATATCTCTGAGTTCTTATGTGCTTACTGCTGCTTGTTGGGTAGTTGTGGTGCTCGTTGTTTATTTCAAGTTTGATGTTAGTTTTGAGCTCTTTGTGTTTCATTTTGTGTAAGAGTGTCAAGTTATTTAATGTAAATAATATAGATATTTCGAGTTCTTTAGTTGCTCGATATAGGTGTCTTGTTGGTGTGAGTCTGTCCATTGAGTATAGTGTTTTTAGAACTTTATTCTGCTGTGTCTGTATTTTCTGCATATTTTTCTTGTTTGTGTCTCCCCAGATATTTATCAGGTAGGTGTTCTGTGCTACAGATAGTGCTTGGTAGTTGCTACAGATAGTGCTTGGTAGTTGGTTCTTTTTCTGTCGTCTGGTAGGTAGCTGTGGATCTTTCGCATTTCGGTAATCACACGTGAATTTGTTTTAATTAGTTTGTTCACGTGTGATGTCCACTGGAGGCTTTCATGAATTACGAGTCCTAGGTTATTTATTTCTTTGACTCGTTTTATCTGTTCTCCGTTGATCTTAATTTGCACTCCTTTGCTGGATTTCTTTCTAAACGCAACATACTCTGTTTTCTGCTCGTTGACGGTTAGCAAATTGTTGAAGAACCATTCTTCTAACTTCTTCATGTCTTCATTTATTAGTTTTTGCATCTGTTGCGATGTTTTTGCTGAGTAAAGGAGGCAAGTGTCGTCTGCATATACGTATAGATTTACATTTAAGTTTAGTTCTGCCATGTCATTTGTATGAATAGGGTCGGGGGTATGTTTCCGCCTTGAGGAATTCCATACTGGCTGTTTTCTTGTTGTGCGCCTTGAGTGTCACCAACGTGAGTCGTTTGCTTCCGTTGTGATACATAGGTTTTTATTAATTTAGATTTTTTCCTGCTATTCCTATCGCATCTAGCTTTTCAACCAGTTTCTCTTGTGAGATCGTATCGAAAGCTTTTTTAAGATCTACGAAGAGTCCAATAACTATATCTTCTCAAGATTTGTTTTTATTTCGTTTGCCAGATCGTACGCTGCAGATGTTGTTCCTGAGTGCTTTTGATATGCATATTGGTGTTCGGATATTATTTTATTTGCTTCTAGATGTTTTGTTATTCTTACTTGTATTGCTTTTTCTAGTATTTTGTTCAGTATGGATAACAACGCTATAGGGTGGTAATTCTCTGGCTTGGTCTTGTTTCCTGACTTATAAATAGGCTTGATTATCGTTGTTTTCAGGTAAACTGGGTATACACCTTCCTCTAGTACTGAATTTATTAGTTTAACTAATATCGGTGCTAGCGTCGTTCTGTTGTCCTTGATTATTCTCGTCGTTATTTTCTCAAAACCTGGCGATGTGTTTTTTTTTAAGTTTGCTTATATGGTCATAAAGCTCTGAATCAGTCGCATTTGTAAAAATTGCTGTGTCTATCTGCTTTGTGCTGGTGGTTGTTGTGGTGATCGTTGATGTGTTGTTTTGTCTTTGTGTCTGTTTTTCTGCCAATACCTTTCCCATGGATATGAAGTACTCATTTATTAAATTTGCTATTTCCTCAGAAGAGTTCCTTAGAGATCCGTCTTGCTTTTCCATGTTCGAAATCTGTTGATACGCTTGCTTTTTTCCTGTTTCATTTGGTGATCTCAATATCTATGGACAACTAATTTGTTTTCATTATCTTTTGGTATCCGCGCCCACACGGGGTTTCGTCATGCCGAAGCTGTATTGTGGTTGGTCTATTTCATTCTAGCGCGCTGTGCAAACCAAGAGAATCGTCCACTCTACCTTTATGGGCTGCATTGCAGCATTCCTACCGGTCATTGTGTTCTCCTCTCAGTCCAGTTCATCGGGTCTGTAGAGTAGAGTGGACAAACGTTACAGTGAATAATATCATCATCAACTCACATGTTTTACATAACTCTTCCACAGCTTGTCGCATATGAACCTTTATGATTGGCACACCCCAATTACGTGTGCAAAGATTTACGATAGCTTTCTTTGTGCTAAACAAACAGAAGTTTGAATCTTTTTTTATGGGAGCTCCTGGAGATCACTTAGAAAATAGCTGACCATGCTTTAAATGCCTGTGGGAAAACTTCCGCATATTCATATTTAATTCATAAAATTCGTGTTTCCCAGTTAACAATATTTCACAATTTACGAATATATTTTTTCATTATCATATAATTCCATCATATTATGACTTGAGTAAGCACACCTTATATGTATCCTTGTCATGTCGACCATCTCTTCCTTTTTTTGTTGTGTTAAAATTGAAAAATATTTTGTCGTTACAAACATTTCATTTCATAATGTTTTCTTCCTCAATTCATATTATTGGTGTTAATATTATCAATTCCAGATGTGCTGAGTCAGGTCACATGACGTCGCAATTTCATCTGAAATCATAGAGAGAATTACATATTAAATTACCATGGAAATTATATTGTTGGCAAATTTGTGTTTATTCGATGTTGCGAAGCACTCTCGTGTTTTGATTTCAAACAACAATTATTTTACGGCAGGCCCACTGGGAGTCCCCGTTACATAGCTGACAACGTACAAACATGTGGACATAGCGAAAATGCAAAATTATTGCCTGCAACGACAAACAGTGCAGCATCCCCACTCTTTTTTCAATCTACCGCGTATGCTATAACAATCAATATTAATACGTTGCGGTTATTTGTTGTTTGTGTTGTTTACGTATTTTTTTAACGTTATGTGTATAATACATGTCATATAGAGTGAATACACGTAACATATTTATTTATCATATTTATCACTATATTTTCGGATTTATACATTCTTCTTAGATAATTTATTGAACTTTAACTATGATATGACATTTAACGAACTCTTGTTCTAGAATTTACGATTTTATCGATTTGGTGTTTGGGCAGGAAGATAATAAACTCAATTATCGAGACCGAATGTTTAAAACCGATAATACAGACACTACATGGACACAATTAAAATCTATGACCTTTGTCTTCAAGCATCCGATAAAAATTATTAACAACAAATTTATAGACAATGCGACAATTTTATTTTAACATTTACCGTATTATTGAGAAGCAATGATTCAAAAAAATTGAGCGAGAAATAGACAAATTCGACGATCTTCGCCAACAGAATACAAAATTGTAATTATTATTGCTATTATAGCGGGGCGAATGGCTCTAGTGGTAGAGCGTTGGCCTACTGACTAGGAGGTCCGGGGTTCACACCCAGTACCAAGCCGAAAATGCGTCCCGCGCCGCCTTTCGGAAGAGACGAAAAACCGTGGGGCCCGGCACCTCTGGTTGTCGATATGACTGTATAGTAGTGAGGGAAAAGCTCAAAGGGCCAATTGTGGCCTAGGAGCTGCGCGGAAAAAACCGCACCCCTACCATACATTATTTATTTATTATTGCTATGTGTTGCGGGTAGTAGTGAAAGACACACGTTACTAGCCCAAACTCTTTTATTTTAATCTTTGGAAGAGATGTACAACGTAGAGAACAGAAACACAACCGTCTCGTTAGGGGTTCTAGCAGCAAGTCAAGCCGATCAATCGCACGCAAGCGTTGTCGGGTAAAAATACCGTCAGCGCCATCTAGCGTCTAGGTACAGACATAGCACATGTCAAAATAACTGTGAGCGCCATCTAACGTCTAGGTATAGACACTATGTATTATACCATGTATTATACCAACAAACACTTGAAAATCGACATTATTAGATGAAATAGACTAAATTACTAATTGTTGCTATTTGCTACAGTGTTAAAAAATGGTATAAAATATTTGAAGTGTCAAACTCATTGTAGACAAACTTCTGATAACGAACTGTTTTCAATCTCCAGAAAGTAAAAGAGACCCTGAAGATGGCTTAAACTTACACTTAAAAAAACATAAAATAATTATTTGGTTTTAGAAGTGCTTTCGCCAATTCAGTTTTTCAAGTTGGTATCTTCAACTCTCTGCAGCTTTAAGAGTGTAAACCTTCCTAGAAAGATTAATTGAAAACTCAAACATGGTCCTTTTGGACTAGAGAGCAATTTTTTTCACGCTTTACGAGAAAGAATTTGCGCAAAAACAAGAGAGGAACAATCTATCTGCCCATATGTTTTCCTTTTTTACATAGTTGCACAACTTTTAAGAATCCAGAATCCATTTCGTCTATCAAGTCAATCAACCAATAATTTCATGGTTACTGGAAATCAATCTGTGTGGTTATTTTATAGCATTTTATTTTTTCAGGGAAATAGCAGAGACAGAAGTGAAGGTGCGAGAGAAGGGTCAACTATATGACATCACTGCTTCAACGGTTCTGTCCTCCCTGCTGGGACCTGAGGAGTTTTCCTGTGAACTGAGAATACCGGAGGCCAACTACACCAAACGGCAGGAGACGGTTTTCTTCCCAGGTGAGTGCTGCTCCACGTTAAACTTTGCGATAAAATTAAACTTTAACATGGCCGTCCCCGAGAAGAGATATTTTTTGATATAAACTTTCGGACGTCTTCAGCCTTGTTCGTGATGACAAACGTACACGCGACAGGGAACCTTGTCAAAATTTCAACTGACATCATGCATAGTTTATACATGTGCAAACGGGGAGAATCTTTCGAGGGGAGAAATGTTTTATATCCCCATTCATTATTTAAGGTGGTGAATATTTATTTATATTTTCTCTACGATCCACATATTTTTCAGAAAACTGTCTGGTGCAGATGAACTTAAATGCATTTTATTTCCTATAAACTAAAATAAGTTACTTTAAGGAGGTTTAGGATATTTAAGTATGATTTTACTGATTATAATTCTATTTGATAGTTTATTTACATAATGTTTCCGTTGGTGTATAATTGGAGACAGTTTAGCCGTTTTGCATTCTCGATAAGCATTTGCTCCAGTTTTTCAGCACCTACAATTTGCTCCATTTTTCAGTTCTATTAGTTATGATCAATACAATTATAATTAACTGCACTCCGGGTCACAAACAACCGGGCACTTAATAGTTAGCTAAACTTTGATGTTTAGTAATTTCTATAATTAATGATGGATTTAGATGATTCAACGTATTGCAAACAAATTCGTCAAAATTATTACACGAATTTACAAGTTGGAATAAAGAATCTTAGAGGTTATTATACTGGGAGAATCAACATGATGTGTTGGTGGCCAAAGTTTGAGAGACCCTATGCAGTAATTAAGCCACTTGATATCAATTCAAAACCTTGTACGTAGTACAAGGTACGTAGTATGACAAAGCATTGTAATCGTGTCAAAAATAAATTTTGAGATTATAGCGGAAATATGTCCTTTTGGATACTCAGAACATTTTTGGCCAAAGTACAAAAAATGTCTGTATGTGTGTCTGTATGTGTGTGTGTATGTGTGTCTGTATGTCTGTGTACCCGTTTTTTTTGTGGCAACGATTCTGGAGAAACTACTAAAGGTTTCGGGACGTAACTTCATATTTAGAAGTTTCATGAACAAACTTAGAGCTGAAAGAATTTTTGTTCAAATGGGTCCAAAGGAACTGGATGTTTACTCTTAGCATTTTTGTACGATTCATTCATTGCAAATGAGCCGCCATTTCTGTAATTTCGTGGAAATAGTGAAATAATAAATTAAAGTAGAGGAAATTTTGTATAATTTATGTCTATGATTTTTTTGATATAATTAATAGTTTAGCTGCATGAGCAGCTGAACTATTACTATCACTCCTTTTCATCGAGATCGCTAGTACTGTATTAAAACTAGTTAGCCAGGATTTGTCAGATATTTTGATACTATTGACAGTATTGTCGCAACCTCAGCGTATGCATATAGCCCAGGCATAAAAGTTAAAAAAATAAATAAAGTAAATCTGCAAATTGGTAAATAACTTCTATTTACTGCCCTGAACAACGTCCTAAAAGTCCTAAAAAGTTCTGCGTCGTGTTTTTTTTGGGGTATTTTACCCCAAACTACCCTACCTTGCCTGAAATCGCTCATAACACACATTTTTTAATTTTTTTATTGAAGGTACTATTTATTTATTTATTTAAGTGTTAGGTGTACAAACAGGCAGATCCCAAGACAGTTTTTGTACGGTGTCAATATGTACTTGAATGCACAGAGAATAGAAAATATGCAATACAAAAAAAGGAAAAACAAACAATGCGTGCTTGTAAGTAAAATAAAAACAAAAAACTAAACACAACTAAAAATATAGTTAACATACGGATCAGTGAGGCGCTGTTAAAACCCTTTGCAGCTTACGTTTATAGGATAGTAGGGAATTGTGGAAAGGATCAATGGAACTGTGGAAGCGGTTATAGGAAGCTACTAAGCGATTGACAGGCGAATTATGGAACGAATTGGTATGACATAGTTGCGTAGATGACTATGCAATCAATTGATTCCAAAATTAGTACACATATTTACTAATATTTCCGGTATTTCGCAAAAAAATAAAATCATTGAAAACTAGGCCTTTATATACTTCACTCGACCATGCCGCGGCGCGGCGTAGAAATCCGCGGTCTCTGGTTGACATGATTTCTCCACTCGAGGTGCTCTGTAATAAAAATATCAAATGCCGTTGTATTCTATACACAAGTAGTTATCGCTTGTTGAACCAGAAATAATAAAAATATTTATATTTGTGGAAATGTTGACTTGTCAAAGCAAAGTGATCGATTTAGCTCATAAAATCGAAAATATTTTTAGTAATTAAATAAAATATACATAACGGATTGAGCTTCTGGCGTTTCTGAGCGATGTTTGTTGAACAATCGGTAAAAATTTCAAGTTGAGCTGTCCAATAGTTTTTGAGTTATAATTGCACAAGTAGATATCCGACGATCTCCTAACTTTTAATTAAAAATCCGCCATTTTGAATTTTGTAATGTTTATGCCAGAATTAAATTCAGCGGCATTCAAAACACCTAAATGCTACGTTTGAAGGAGTCATGAGCGATTTCATAGAAGTTTGGGGTGAAATACTCCAAAAAAAGATGACGCAGACATAGGACTTTTTAGGACAATATGTTGTTCAGGGCGCTAAATAGAAGGTATATACCAATTTTCAGATTTACTTTTTCAGGGTTTTGATGTAATTTCGTCAAAAATTACTGGGCTAATTTGGAAACACTGCTAAATAGTATAATAAAGTCATGTGTCTGGTCACATCAGATTCTTATTTTATATTGCAAAGCATAAAATAATCAAAACAGGTTAAAATTTACTAAACTTATTAATTACAACAAAAATTGCGAAGTTTTAGCTTTATCTCTTTACAAACGTTAAGATATTGGGTCGAATCAAAAGCAGGTTTTGTAACAGACTACTTGTGAGTTTAACCACATTTCTTAGTTTATTCTCCCGGTATAGCAACTGTAAGATGTAGCTTTTTCAAAGTTGCAAAGGCTGGTGAAAATCTTGATGAATTTATTTACAATATGATGAAGGAATGACTAAAATCGGTCACCGATCATAAAAGTAACCATCAAATTTTGTTAAAGTATTAAGTGTTGATTTTTTTTCTGCCGGGAATATACCGGGTGGTCTTTTTAACTTGAGTCACCTAAATATCTCGAGAAATATGCATGTTACGACAAAAGTGTCTTAAATAAACTTGTACCATGCATATTTCTCGAGATATTTAGGAGTCTCAAGTTAAAAAGACCACCCGGTATATTCCAAATAAATAATACCCATTTTTGCATTATTAATTATTATTACATAGTATAATATGTCTGGGATAAATTGTAAATTGTCTTGGTAATTGGCCAGGAACATGAATGCGATTGGAAACTACCTACTTCTCCATAATAAAGGCGAAAATCGAAGAGGTTTAGTTAGACCATTCAAGAAAATTCGACCTTACTATGGAACCTGTTAAAGGTCTTGGAAGTTCATACATTCTTTTCATGTAACTCTATTTATTACCAAAAAGTACGGAAAATCTTGCCGAGTGTTATTAGAGAAAATAAGAAATTAACACTAAACGACTAAACTACGAATTCTTAATATACAATATCAAAATATGTTTATAGCGTGTTAATTTATGTACATTTATGTATATAATTTTAAACAATATAATAATATGCAATGGAATTTTTAACACCAGAACATCCACGACTACTGTCGTATATGTCTCAATAATATTTACGTATTCATGCAGCTATATCAAATATTAAATTCCTAAAATGGACCGTATGCATAAATTGCGCAATCAAATATTTAGGACTACGACTGTAAACAATCCCATGACATTTCCAACATTAATCATCTTGTCAATGTTTATATTTTACTTGCTATATTTGCATAATAAATGACTAAAATCGAACATCTAACGGAAACAACCTTTCTGTCGGAAACGTTCCAGAAATTCAATATTCTAATTATCGACGTCTAGAATAATAAGCCCGAAGTAGAAAAAATACTCACGAACAAGGGAGCCAACTTTTAATAATTGTACACCCAAGATATAATTGAATCTAGCGCTTATTAATATTCATTGCAGACGTGTAAAAGTTACAAGAAGTTTTTAACAAGTTGGGAATTTATAATTTAATTTTAAGTGGATGTCTAAACACTTAAATTAATTACAACAACGGCGCCCATCGGTTAACAGATTAATACAACGATAATGCGCGTTAATTGTTCAATAATACATGGCCCGGCAAAATTATATAACACTGACAGTTTTTACGGTATTCGAAAACAAAATTCAGAGAAAAAAATACAGGGTGGAAATTATTATTATTATTAAACTCCATTGGTTTTTGTAATATAAAAAATTAAAGAGTTATAGCGATTTAAATTATCTACACTCTACAGCACATAAAAAAGAAGATGGTTCGAAATTCCACTCACAACATCAGCGAAGTTACGAGTCTTTTACGCAACGCGAACCATATGCCTATCCTGCTATACTACTAACCATGGCTGCGACACCATGTTCAACGAAACTTGCTCACTTTACAACAGTGTTACAATTTGTCGCACCATCATATTGGCGACAAACGTTCAGAAAAATCGTGACACTGACAAGTCGCCTTACGGAAAATGTACACTGTAGAATAGGGTGGGACGATTTTTTTAAATTTTCAAATTCGGGAATGTGGAATCATGGAAAAGTTGTGAGTTAAGAAAACGCATAATTTATTTTTTTTTATTTTGATGTTTTGAACTGCCGCAAAGGCTTTAAAATTATTTTAATTTTTGATATTTTTTATTTTTTTTTGTTTCGAGGCAGCGGCGTAGCTACGGGGAGCAGTGGGAGCAAACTACTCCAGGCGCACGGATAGAAGGGGGCGCAAAATTGGAGGCAATAAAAAACTTTTTTCTAAAAAATTCTATTGGCCAGATTTTCTAAATAAAACTCCAAGGACCAAAATTTTGTCTTAATTATCATAATTTAGATTTATAGATTGGTGCGGTATATTTCTACATATATTACTCCATGTACATTAAACTTTTGGAAATGTTCGTTTTTATAAGCAAGCGCGCTTCATATTCATTAGGGTGGGCCGATTTTTTAAATTTTCAAATTCGGGAATGTGCAATCATGGAAAAGCTGTGAGCTAATGAATTAAAGAAAACGCCTAACTTATTTTTTTCATTTCGACGGTTTGAACTGCCGCAAAGACTTTAAAATTATTTTAATCGGCCCACCCTACTGTACAGGGTGGGCCAAATTCGATGTTACTATAGGAGATCTCGGTAACAATAAGAGATATCGAAAACTGAGTAAGGTTGTTGTAGCTATCGTCTTTTGTTTTCGAGTTATAACAAAACTCGATTTTTCGCTATTTTGATACTTGTCGATCTTTGTTGTTTGTTAAATCAGACGAATGATATTTGCACGTTCTTCAATGCCGTTTGAATAGTATGAAAAATGCGCAATAATCGAATGCTTTATTCAAAGTAACAGCAATAATTGTGATATCACATCCGAAACATAATTCAATCGTTATCCAGGTAGTGAACGACCGCACAAACTTGTTTTTGGGATTAAAAGAACATCTCATCAATTACGGGTTGATTAATATGCCAAAAGCCGAACATTGTGATATGGAAGTGGTATGCCGAAGAAACTGTCATGAAAGTATGTAGCCGTGATCCTGTGATGGGGCGGACACCCTTCTCAATATTTATTACTATACTTTAATCAACTCTAAACTGAAGGGGGCCCCCGTTAGGACTTTGCTCATCTACCTAACCTTAACACCACATGTTGAAGCTGGTAACTCGCCTCAAGCGACGCTTGGTCCGCCATTTTCAATCACAGGTACTAACTGATTTAAACAAACTAATCTTACGGTAGCGTGAATTAATTATCTCTCTTACGGAGGCTTTAAAAAGTTCTTTCTCTGAGACTTTGTCAGAGACGTTTGAACTCATTCTAATTATCAATCACCATGTGCAAGGCTAAATGCTTTACCATAAAAGGGACAGGTTTATATTATTCTAAAATGAATATGCCCAAGAAAACCACAATAAAATCTATTAACAAAAATATATACAACAATGCAGAACTGCTTACATCAAATATGACTGCTAATCCTAAACATGATATATTCTTAATTTGGCAGAGATGGACAAATCAGCAAGTACAGACAACGAATAAATACCTTATTATTTCGGTTGAGCACAAGAAACACGAGACAGCACAGTTTCTATAACTTGGCCCCCATTGGGGCCCTACGCTTGGGCGCGCGTTTTGACGCACGACCGTCTACTTTCAAAGCCCGATGCAAAAGAGGCTGTTTGCTTGTCCGTTTACTAGTTCCTCGACTTTTCGCGCCAAAAGCTTGCGCGGTAATCCTGACGCGACTGCAGCGCCACTCCGAGCGTCTGTTAAATACCAACTTAAATCGTAATCTGACTTATTACATTCCTCCCACGTTAAGATAAATAATTATTTGACCAATTATTTATCCCTAAGCAAAACTAAATAAACAAATTGCTGACTGTACCATCTCCCCTTACAAAACAATTCTCTTAATTGCTAATTACAATGTTTGACATGCAAGTTTTACTTCTTACACATTTTTTATTTCCTGAAAAAAAAAATACAGATATGACCCAATAAAACCCCAAAAGAATTCGGCCTTGGTCCAGAAGTCCGGCGGTGTTGATTTGACTTCGGTTCTCCAAACCAAGCGAATGTCCTCATTCCGGGGCCATTGGTCATATGAAACAAAAGAAAAACAACATTGAAGCAGTATCATAGCAGTCCGATTACATCATAACTTACATTATCTTTTATCCATCATCAAATACAGCCGCAATCGTGAAATGACTTTCCTCCACTCCCCTCGGTTTTTCTGCGTCCATTTTCCTCCTAGCGTCATCGGCGGTCCTTCAATCTCCAGCGACGTCAATCGTTCCTTTTCCGAAAGCTATCGTTTACCTCGAAGATGACCTACACGACGTGTGGATATTGTCCAGCGACACCTAGGCCCTGGTAAGACATCCCTTTGCGTTGTTCGTGTAGTCATTTTTCTTCTAACACCATCGACGTACAAAGTACAGGAATTCTGTCATCTGTCACTTTGTAGTTTTTTGACCCTACGTCTCACTTTGGACGTTTTTTCGGTCACACCATTTTTTTGAAGCGCACTGGGCTTCACTTGCTGTAGATTACAACCCTTTGTAAATCTACCGGCACTAATTTCGACGTACAAAGTGCAGTATATTTGCCTGCAAATTTGTAATTTTTTCTTGCCCTTTTTTTGCGCCTCGCGCGGGCTGCTTTTTCCATCACTAGACGATTTTTCGACTTCTGGAACGGGACGACGGCCCGCTGCTTCCACACAAAGACAAAGCCGGATGATCTCGGGAATTCCTGGATGGGCCAAACTACCTGCGCTCGTGGGGGTCTTCAATACACGTCCGCTTGGCCGGATACTTGGGACCGTCTAATTCTTCGGAACAGCTGTTTTTACCTACTTTGTCGTTGAATTTCCCTTACAAAACAATACTCTGCAACTTCCCTTAATAACTGCTTTATTCTAACTTAAAAATACAGTTGCGAGTATACCCCTTAATTTTAATTAATTATTAATTAATTACCGCGTGTGTGTTTCGTGCTTCTCTGCTCAGAGCCACCATTTTCAAAAATGCTTACATAAAAACTCAACTTGTTTCAATCTTTCAATTCAATTCAATTTCCTCAAAACTTAGCAAACAAAGTACTCGGGCTTTGTTTCTATCCTATCCTTACTTTACTTTCACTTAATTCACTGACGGTACGATTTTTTTCTGTTTATTGTTTACTGTTGCCATCTCTACCTGCCATCTTTCTTTTACTCAATAAAAAAAAAATTCCTCAGAATTTAATTTCAAACTACCTGTTCTGCATATCACTACAAACTCAAGCCCTGTCTAACACAATCTGGTTCAAACTTTCTCCAACGAACGGTCTCGAGAATTAAGACATTTCCTTCAAAACAATTCCAACACTCAAAAGAAATTATACTGCAAATATTTAATTATTATGCTGCCACCAGCAGTACATTTCCTACTCAAATTCACGACTATATATCGACATTTATCAAACAAAATGTCCACCTCTAAAGCGCAAGCAAAATTCCTGGAATGCCACGCGCAATATCCACAAGGGCGCCTAAAGCCAGCTCCTAAACACCTTTCTTTAAAGGGTCGTTTGCCTCACTTTGCTTTAACATAGTCTACAATAATGCATACTTAAAATGCGTCACACAATTTTCTCCTAAAATTCACAAACAAATCTAACTAGAGTGCTTTCTTCATAATCTACTCAAATAATCACTTGAAATGTCTTAAATTATCCCAACCGCTAGCCAACAAAAATGTGATGGGGCAGACACCCTTCTCAATATTTATTATTATACTTTAATCAACTCTAAACTCAAGGGGGCCCCGTTAGGAATTTGCTCATCTACCTAACCTTAACACCACATGTTGAAGCTGGTAACTCGCCTCAAGCGACGCTTGGTCCGCCATTTTCAATCACAGGTACTAACTGATTTAAACAAACTAATCTTACGGTAGCGTGAATTAATTATCTCTCTTACGGAGGCTTTAAAAAGTTCTTTCTCTGAGACTTTGTCAGAGACGTTTGAACTCATTCTAATTATCAATCACCATGTGCAAGGCTAAATGCTTTACCATAAAAGGGACAGGTTTATATTATTCTAAAATGAATATGCCCAAGAAAACCACAATAAAATCTATTAACAAAAATATATATAACAATGTAGAACTGCTTACATCAAATATGACTGCTAATCCTAAACATGATATATTCTTAATTTGGCAGAGATGGACAAATCAGCAAGTACAGACAACGAATAAATACCTTATTATTTCGGTTGAGCACAAGAAACACGAGACAGCATAGTTTCTATAACTTGGCCCCCATTGGGGCCCTTCGCTTGGGCGCGCGTTTTGACGCACGACCGTCTACTTTCAAAGCCCGATGCCAAAGAGGCTGTTTGCTTGTCCGTTTACTAGTTCCTCGACTTTTTGCGCCAAAAGCTTGCGCGGTAATCCTGACGCGACTGCAGCGCCACTCCGAGCGTCTGTTAAATACCAACTTAAATCGTAATCTGACTTATTACAATCCTACAATTTCCAGTGGTCAATCTTCACTTGATATCGGCATGTCGAGGGTATAACTGAAAGGTTAAACATTGCAGGATATATTGTTTTATTCGAAGTAAAATAATTAGATAATTACCTGAATAAAAAAATAAAAAATAAGATTACCTACTACAAACTACTTTAACCATTTTTCAAATTGATGTCCATTTTTATTGATGCATATATTATATCTCGTTGCATTACTTCGAATAATTTGTTTTAATGTGCCCCCAAAGAAAAAATACAAAGGTGTAAGATCTGGTGATCGTAGTGGCCACCTCACTGGTCCGTTGTTTCCAATCCAACGGTTTTCAAAATTTATATTCAATAATTCCCTTACCCTTCTTATTTTGTGAGGTGGTGCACCGTCGTGCTGGAAGTATATAGTTCCCCTCTCCATTAGTGTCAAATTGTCTAAAAATTCATTCACAATATGATGGTATACAATATCGTAGTACCGGCCGCCATTATGATGTTCCTCGTAAATATGGTATGCTAAAATACGCCCGCCAAGCACGGCACACCAAACACTAAAACCAGAACGTCCTTGGTTTTGCACGTTGACGGTACGGTGAGGATTGACATCAGACCAATAGTGCTCATTGTGCCTATAAAAAATTCCGGCACTGCTGTAGCCTTCATCAGTCCAAATAACTTTTTTTTAAAATAATGGATTCTGCTGAAGATGTTCACGGTACCACTGGCAAAACTCCATTCGTTGCTGAGGGTCTATTGGTTGCAAATGATGTTGTTTTCTTAAAGCATTCTCTAAGCTCGACGTCTTGATACCCCAGATTCAGTTTCTATTTCACGACTTGAAGTTGAGGGATTTGCAACTGCTGCTGCAACTGTGTTGGTGGCAGCTTCTTCAGCATTTTCAATATGGTAATGTTTGGGCCTTGGCATACTAAATGACCCGTGATTGGTGAGATTTTCTTTTAATCTCTCAAAAATAGATTTGTGAGGTTTTGTTCTTTCTGGATAACGATTGAAGTATGTTTCGGATGCAATTTCAGCATTGTTATTACTTTGAATAAAGCATTCGATCATTGCGTATTTTTCATATGATTCATACGGCATTTCGTAACGTTTAATTGAAATAAATATTCAAAAGAATGCAAATTCAATACTTAAGTCCTATGCTTAAGTCACTGATTAGTAGTGTCAAACCACTAGTGGCATACGCCTACTCGGAGAAATCTCGAAGACAATAATTATAATTTCTCTGATATACAGGGTGAGTTATTAGTATCCCGGCGGTCGATAGTCATCACATCGTTTGAGAAAGAATAAAATGTTTCATACAAGAGTTGTTTGACTCATCACTTTTTATAACGTAGAATTATTTTCATTTATACAGGGTGTTGCATTTCGGCGTGACGGAAAGTCAATACATTTTTTTAAATGGAACGCCCTGTATATCATACCATATTATGAATACTAAGGAAGTTATCTTTCCAACTGTGTAAGTTGTACCTATGTAAAGTAAACAGTTTCTGAGATATTCAATTGTTTGTCAAAAAAATGGCAATTGCAGGCCTTTCTTAAAAACTACGTTATTACTACATTTTTGCAGATATTGTCCTAAATATTTTGTCACATAATAACTAAACCCATAGCAGATGCTGATGTTATCAAAAGTTAGATGCGCTATACAGGGTGATCGTAGCATGCACTACTTTTTAAACATTTTTAAATGGCTTTTTCTTGAGATTTTTAAATGGAACACCCTGTATATTATTTGCTATTTGAAATGTCCCTTAAGTTCTTTGTAATTTATATTCACTATATCGGATATCAATTTTTACAAGTTTTTGTGATATTTGGAACTTAAAGAGTAGTATGCTATTTAGTATCTTAATACTAGGAGAATGTGCAGGCCTAATAGGCCTGCTGGTCGACCTAGGTAGATCGCCGAAGCGTTAAGAGGGAAACAAAAAGCCCGGATGCTGCTACACGCGCGACGTGATTATCTCGTACGTTCGAAGCGGTTACGGGGCGCCATCTATTGCTTCGTAGCGTAATGCCAACAGCGACATGATGATGTGCCGCCGTCTGGTGACCGCGTCGCGAAGCGTGCGGCCGTTGCATAGCAACCTCGATCGGTTGCCATGGCGACGCGCTGACCTGTACACTCCTAAAGCATAATCCATAAATTTACCCGAATCGAGGTAAAAAATAACGAAAACTGGGCCGAAAATGGACGAAATCGAAGGCCTAAGCGCTGTAGAATCAAATTTTAGGCGGAAAATCGGCGCCTGCGGCGCCGATTTTCGCTTCTCCGAGGAGCAGACCTTTCCCCCGATTCGCTGATTTTCGTAAACTTCTTGCGCGGACTGTGTTAGACTTTTAGTATATAGTAGGGATTGGTCTGTATACAGTGTGCTGGGTAGCATGATGTACAATATTTAAAAGGTTATAGAAGAAGCCATTTAGAACCTATTTAACTAGATTTATTCATATAAAAAGTATTACGGTTATCAAGGTATTACACAATTTTATAAGTATGTTTTGCAATTTTCACAAACGTACAGCGAGGGAACCTGAAGAACAAGTAACTTTAATTGGGCTCCGAAGTAAACCACAAACAGTGTAATTTTAGGGGGACTATCGTGAACAATTTGTTCACTTGTGTGAAAATTGTGTGGAGACGTTTCATTGTACTAGTATGTGCGCTCATACACAAAAGCAATCAGAAAAGTTAAAACCTGTCTTGATGAGCTACGTTTGACAACGAATTTGCATTCAGTACAAAAAAACAACCAACAATATCTACTTACTATTATTAATTGGTTTAAAATAGATTATTTTTCTGGAGTGACAAATTAAAATTGGGATAATATGAATGATAGTATGAGTAATATTGATAGTGTGAATGGAAAGTGGTTTATTTGGAAGTGATAACAGATTTTTTTTGCTATGAATGAAAATCTGAATCTAACGATGCCTATCAATTTGTTTTTGCTGCATATTTTGTTTTTGTGTGTGAGCACATAAATCACATCAAAGAAAATCTGATTTGCAACACTCAGAAGTCAACAAATTTGCACAATAGTTAACCTAAAAGTACAGGGTTTAGGGTTTACTTTAGCAGTAATTTGAAATCTTTAAACCGCGTGTGCGGTTGCCATACGATAGACGGCAAAATATACTTACAAAATTTCTTATAAAATTGTTAATATGTTGATAACGGTAATACTTTGTATACGCATCGAGCTGGTTAAATCGTTTCTAAATTATCTCTTCTGTCGCCACTTGAAGACTTTACATCAAACTACCAAATACCTTAGTCACAGCAAAATTAAAATTTACAATTGCATTACATTTTCGTTTAATTGCAATATTACAAAAAATAGTAACGTTTGGTGTATGACATACTAGATGTAAATGGGAGCGAAATAAAGGGTTATTACAACCAACACGTATTATACAGGGTGTTCCATTTAAAAAACTCGAGAAAAATCCATTTGAAAAACATCAAAATTTACTAAGTTCAATGAACACACTGTATAGTGTATCTGAAATCTTTGGATACTATCATCTACCTACTGGCTTTGACTATTGTCACATAGTTTAAAGGCAAAATCGTCAAAAATTTCGTTTTTACATAGTTTTTAAAAAGATCCTGCAGCGGGCATATTTTGGAAAAACAGATGAATATCTCTAGAACTATTAACGCTGTAATTTAGCAACATACACGGTTGGATAGAGAAATTTAGTAGTATGGATAATATAATAAAATATACAGGACGTTCCATTTAAAAAAATGTACATACTTTCCGGCACACCTAAATGCAACACCCTGTATAAATGCAAATAATTTTGCGTTATAGAAAATGGCGAGTCATACAACTTTTGTATAAAATATTTTTTTCTTTCTCAAACGATTTATTAACTATGGACCGCCGGGATACTAATAACTCACCCTGTATACTAACTTCATGTTATTCAATAAAACATTACTTTTGGAGTATTTTGGACCGACATGTTATATATCGTTGAAAAGGGGAAAAAATGCTCTATTTATTTCAGTCATAGCCATAACTCCAAAACAAAAGACGATAGCTACAACAACCTTACTCATTTTTCGATATCTGTTATAGTTACCGAGATCTCCTATAGTAACATCGAATTTGGCCCAACCTGTACAATGCGTGACAAAAATATTGCCATTGCAACATTTACAACCTTCAAACATTTACTTACAAAATAAAACCGGAACCATTATGGGATCACTTGTTTAGCAGTCTGTATGTCTGGTACCTGTCTTTCCAGTTTCGAATACATATTCTAGAAATTAATTATAGTATTCGATAAGTAACTTATATACCTAATATTTGACAAGTAATATTGGATAATGAGAAATTCCGGTGCATTTTTATTATAACTTTTTACAAAATGTAAGTGTTTTTATACTAACATTTAACAAACATCCCTTATTTTAGTGATTTATTTTACGTCGGTCTATTTCCACATCTTTTTTTACGGATTTGTTTTATGTCTGGCTATTTCCACTTCCATTTCTTAATCCAATCACCAAAGCGGAGGGCAGGCTACACACAGCCAAGAATTTTGCCGAACTGAATGAATTGTTACCTTACTTCCTCATCCGATGGAAGAAAAATCTCTTTAAATTAACAAAAAAATCCGTTTGAAACATAATAACTTGCCAGCATCACAATATTCAATGTTATTGATTTCATAATTTTCACGTTAGAGCAATGACAGTAAAATGAAAAAAAAGATAACCTCATCATATTTAGAAATAAATTAAAAAACATTAAATACCGAAAACTGGTTTGATAACTGAGCAGCATCCATCATATTTGGGCAACTTTTATCCCTATTAGCTGGCAACGTGTCCAGTCCGTTATTGTGGATGGCACTGTATGTGTGTAAATAAAAATTTCTTTGTATAATTGTGTAGTTGATGGAGTTTTGGTTATAAATATTTTGAGCTGTATAAATACAACAAACAGCAATATATCAGACGTATAATCTCAATTTATAATCAGGACGGGCCGTTTGTTTTTACTGTGTTATTTACATAAATCGGAAATCGTATTACAATTCATCATAATCGATTATACGCCCCAAGTAATAAAATATATGTTTATTGGCAGATCATTAGTATTTCGCTGTTGCGTCCGTTGTAAATATGGGTACAATCTGGTGTTTGCACACCGGGCTTCAGCAATGTCAAATTGCATGCCGGCAACAATATATTGAACTTCGATTAAATTAAATAATGGCTCATCAATACTGTACATCATGCCAGGTAATACATTGATTTTGAATAGCAACCTGTGTAGTATACTCGCGTTCGTGTCGTTTTTATTAATAACGATCCCCTTCCAAAATTGTTTCAATGTTGCATGAATCTGAAAAAAAAAAATAGTAGCTGTAAAACGTTTATTAATAACTCCCCATTCAGGTGTATCCACTAATTAAAACCGTTTTATCATCGATTAATTATTCGTTGAATACTAAACCCTGTCGAATTTGATCGACAAGGTTAATTATGTGCTATAAAAAACTTTTTCGTTTAATGTTTCAGGTACCATTTCAATTTACTTGATTCCGTAACGGTAATAAGTGCTATTAAGTACATTTCATGTAGCGTTCGTAATAATAAATTGGTTTAATAAATTTCTCTTTTAACCGGTAATTTAATCGGTTAATTTAAAGTTAATCGTATACCAACTTTTAATAAGGAACTCGATACTTGGTCCAATCATTTACAATAAAAAATATTAATAAATTTAAGCATAGATAATGGTCTAAACAAAAATATTAAAAACATGAATACAACATTTTTCATTATTATACAATTATTTCTATTCTACACAATTAAGGTAAAAACTTGTATGTATTGCTATAAGGCTATGGTTAGACGGACGGATAAAACGTTGCGAGCGACACGCAGTCTTTTTTTTGAATGGAAGAAATAAATTGGTGCTTAGTACGCTGTAAAAACGCCTGCAGTCAACACGCCTATGTATTTCTTCCACTTACAATAGAAAGATGCGGGTCGTCCGCAACGTTTTATGCTCCTGTCGAACCACTGCCTAAAGGCCTACAGGCCGATTTGCGTGTCCAGGTAAAAATTCAATTACTCGTATTTCCAATAATATCTTGTCGATTCAAATATTTCTTTAAAAAAACAAGTTGCTTATATTGTGAATAATGAAAACATACCATATTCGCAACAACAGAACGCTTCAATTCAATGTTATGTTAATTTATGTATTGGTATGCACAAAGCTGGGCACAAAAGCGTTAATCCGTTAATCGTTGACTAACGAAGTTAAATTTTTCGTTAACGAATTAACTTATAAGTTAACTTTCAAAACCATTAACGGACTGACTAACTTCCGCTACATTCATCATCCATTAATTCAAGTCTGTTAAATCGGAAATATCATCAATAAATATTTCAAATGGTTGTATAGGCATTATGTGCAAGTTCGGACTTGGTTACCAAGTTATTACCAAGTTACATGGAATTAGGATCAGTACGATCAGTTCTAAATATGTAAGTGCGTGCGTTTATAGCAACAATCTAGGAATTTTTGTCTAAAACGAAAATTTGGTGACACCACTGTGTATAGACGCGAAACAACCTTTTCACATTTCGTTATTTGTCATTGTTTGCTGTGATTTAAAAACTGTGTGTGGAAGAAAAGCGTAATCAATAATTTAATAGCAAAGCATGGAGGTTATGTTTGCTACCAACCCAAAGTAACTATTGTCAAAAAATAAAAATCACTGATGTTCAAGCCATGCGATTTATTTAAGTTGCACAGATGTGAATGGTGTACAAATTGTCATAAAATTGCATGCCATTTTTCAAAACTGCATTGTTGAAAGTGCAGGTTTGAACTGCATAGATATAAAAGTAGCTTTAGTTGATCTTCTCATCTTTGTATCTCGCAATGTAGTTCTTTTAGTTACCACTGTTACCTAGTTTGAAATGTTTCTAAGGCAATTTTTATATATGCAACCCCAAGAAAGATCCGCAGTTATTTGGGTTGCATACTCACCGGTAGATCGGCACTCAACATAACCTATATTTTTTTATAATAAGTTAACAATTAACGGTTAACGTTAACTTCCGTTACATTTGTAACAAATTAACGAACTATCGGTTAACTTTTTCGTTAACGGATAAATGATTAACGAACTTTGTGATTAACTTTGCCCAGCTTTGGGTGTGCAGCATTTCTGATAATATCGGGCAAATTTAATGTGAAATAAAAAATGTAAGGTAGTTAATGCCATATTAAATTTATCTCAAGAAATAACCCGAAATTAATGCAATTTAATCTAAGGACGATAACTTTAATTTATCTTTGTTGTGCATTTTACCAATTTTGTTAAGCGCATGGCAGTGAATGCAAATAACTCGCATTTTGTACTAAACGTGGAGCTTGCGATTAACATTCGAGGGCATTGCATCCACCATCCCTAAATAATTCAACTCCCGAGATCCTCCGCCTTCAAGACGGTGCATTTAAACCGAAACTACCGGGAGTCAATATAAAAGATTGCCAACCTTGTAGACTTTATTCCGGATTTACTGGCGACTAGTAGAATTCCCATCCAAAGTGGATTTGTCGGGTCGAATCTTCTGGCATACCACAATTCCTTTTATTACTTTTAGGTGATGAGATGACTTTAAGATATGTTTATATTATGATGCTTTAAACATAATCTATATTCTATATTATGTAATAATAAATAAATAATGGTTTGATAATAGCGTAGTTCTTTTATGTAAACGGTTAAACGTATTTAACGACCTTGCACCAAGAACGAGGCAGCAACAAATAATTGTTATCCAACATCAAATAATAAGTTGATTTTTAACACATTGTAGCCCAGTACCATTAGACGATAAACGGTGTTAACGTTCAAATCTGGCTGTATTGTATGCGCTTGGGCATTATAAATTATCTGCAAAATTCCTCATCAATATCGCGCCTGCGTCACGAGTTAGTCGCGGCCAACGATGGCCACATTCGCTTTTTTACAATATCGATTATTATTGGTTGGACGACAATGAAAAACAATGAAATTTATAGATCTTTTATTTTTTCTGAAAAAAAAGTTTATATATTAATTGAGTACGAGTTTTTCGAACATATTCATAAGCAAATATCTCCCTTGGGCTTCCGGAGTATTTGAAAACATCATAGAGCATTATATTTTATAATAAAAACAATGACACTTAGTCAAACAGAGTTTTTCTAGTGAATAAATTATCTCGGAAATGGTAATAATGATATTTTGGCTACATGTTTATTGTTTCTTTTTTTGCGTAATTTTTCTACATTAGATTTAAAACTACAAGAAGAGGCCTTTTACAAAAACCATGACGACGATCAAAAAGGAAACCGGAAGCTAAGCAGTTTAATAACACAACACAACGTTTCAAATCGGTAAATCCTTCATGATGAACGATAACACACCACAGATTCACACCAATTTCCAAATATACTGACTAATTTGTCCAATCCCACATTTAGCAACGATGAGATAAGAAAACTGAATCTGTTACCTAATATGCACCACGCGCAAGTACAGACCAGTGCCTCCTACTCATCGAAATATAAGCGCGAACTGCACGCAATCCTAACTTCAACTTCATACCTCGAGAAGTTGAAGTTGAACCACCATCGTTCACCACCACAAAGACGAAAATGTAAGTAGTCAAAATTCAGGACACAATCGCTTAAAGAATAACCTGACCATTGTCAAAAAGATCAAACAAAATATTACTGACAACAATCTCATTATCTAGATTGTATACTGCCGCGGTTTGAATCAATTATATATTGATTTCCGGGTGGAAACCGCGTTGAGAACTTTGAAGCAGTCGACGTTTCGCGCTCTGTTGCAAGAGGCATCTGCAGGTCTAAGTTATCAAACCAAGTGCTAAGGAGATCCCACTTGGTTTGATAACTTAGTCCTGAAGATGCGCCGGGGTCCATTAAATTTAGCTTTATTTTATTATTGAAAGGGGTTGAAATACAAACATGAAGTAAAGTTAACGTTTAAAATACGTTTTGAGTGAATCAAACCATTTAAAACATATCATTTGCTTTAGAACTGGTTTATATCATTGTATTAAAAGTTAAAACAGACGTACGTAGTAAAGAAATAATTACATGAATGTGTA